>CM021104.1:460016560-460036150 GCA_007115665.2 Sequoiadendron giganteum | reverse complement strand
CTCTATCTATCTCCCTCCATCCTTAACCCTTAACCCTTAAACCCTCTACCCTTTACCCTCTATCTATCTCCAATTACCTCCCTCCCTCCCTCTCTCTCTCTCAAGTCTCTCCCTCCTACTTCCTCTCCCTCTTTTAGGTCTCTCTCTCACTCATTCACTCCTTCTATCTCTCTCCCCTCTACCCTCTACTTTCTACCCTCTACCCTCTACCCTCTACCATTAACTCTTAACCCTCTACCCTCTATCGCTTTTCCACTCCCTCTCTCTCTCTCTCACTAACTCCCTATATCTCTCTCTCCTTTACCCTTAACTCTAAACCCTCTCTCTCAATCTATATCCACCTTCCTTCTTCTCTCTCTACCTTCTCCCTCCCTTCCCCTCTCTCCTTACCTCTCTACTCTATCTCTATATCAACTCTCTCTACCTACATATATATCATTACCTCATCTCTCTCTCTCTCTCTCCTACCCTCTCTCAGGTCTCTCTATATCTCTCTTGTCTACCCTTAACCCTTAAAACCCTCTACCATAAACCCTCTACCCTCTATCTCTCTCCCACTTCCTCTCTCTCTATCTCGCATCTCTCCCTCCTACCCACTCTCCCTATCTCAATTCTCTCTCTCTCTCTCACTCACTCACTCACTCCTATATCTCTCCACTCTACCCTTAGCCCTCTACCCTATATCTCTCTCTTGCTCGATCCCTCTCTCTCAAGACTCTCCCTCATATCCCCTCTCCCTCTGTCAGGTCTCTCTCTCTCTCACTCACTCCATCTATCTCTCTCCCCTCTACCCTTAACCCTTAAAATCTAAGCCCTTAAACCCTCTACCCTTTATCTCTCTCTCACTCCCTTCCTCCCTCCCTCCCTATCTCTCTCTCAATTCTCTCCCTCCTACCCCCTCTCCCTCTCTCAAGTCTCTCACTCACTCACTCACTCATTCCTATCTCTCTCCCCTCTACCCTTAATCCTCTACCCTCTACCCTTAACCCTATACCCTCTATCTCTCTCTAACTCCCTTCCTCTCTCTCTTTCACTAAATCTGTCTATCTCTCCCCCATATACCCTTAACCCTTAAACCCTAACCCCTTAAAACCTCTACCCTCTCTCTCTAAAGTCTCTCCCTCCTACCCCATCTCCCTCTCTCAAGTCTCTCTTTCTTAGTCACTCCCTCTATCTCTCCCCCCTCTACCCTCTCTCTCTCAGCCATCTCCTCCTACACCCTCTCTCTCTCTCACTCACTCCTATGCCTCTTCCATCTACCTTAGGTCCTATGCCCTTAAAACATCCTCAGCTCTACCCTTTATCTCTCCCCCTCCCTCCCTCCCTCTCTCTCTCAAGACTCTCCCTCCTACCCCCTCTCCCTCTCTCAGGTCTCTCTCTCACTCACTCCATCTCTCTCCCCCCTCTACCCTTAACCCTAAACCATAAAACCTAAAAACCTCTATAATATACCCTTAACCCTCTACCCTCTATCTGTCTCACACTCCCTCCCTCCCTCTCTCTCTCTATCAAGTTTGTCCCTCCTACCCCCTCTCCCTCTACTAGGTCTCTCTCTCTCACTCACTCCTTTTATCTCTCTCCCTTGTACCCTTAACCCTCTACCCTCTACTCTCTATCTCTCTCCCTTCTACCCTTAACCCTCTACCCTCTGTTAGAACCTAAAATTTCCATCGAAAACCCTAAGGTTTTCCCAAAAATTTCCACAAATTTCCATAAAAGTCCTAAGGATTTATTCTCATTTGAATCTAATATTTCCCTACTTTTTCATAAAAATGGTTTATTTTAATCCCCGTCCATTACATTATTCACTTTATACCATTACCGCTCCTTCTAAAAAAAATAAAAAATCATCATTTTAACCCTTACCGCTATATTGTGGGGGGACATTGTACTATCCGCGGTAGCGCAGTGGTTAGGTTATCAATGGAACCATCATGAAGTTTTTACTATGCTACCGCGCACGGTCAATTCATTAACCGAGGTAGCGTAATAAACTGTTAGTCATTGGCAAAGCAACTAAGGAGTTGGTAGATAATGTTCACCGTAGTACTGCGCACAGTCAAACCACAGACCGTGGTGGCCGCGGTAAATAGGTAGCGGTTAGCTGACGGTTAAGGCATGGCTGAGGAAGTGTAAAAGACATTTGATGCGATACCATGGGGGGCTCCAAAGAGGATTGCGGTAACGCGGTAAGTAGTTAACAGAGACAACGAAATGGATACCTCAGTACCGCTGGTCGTCATCAAGGTGCTTGCAGTAATGTAGTAGATGGGAGTGGATAGAGTCAAATTCAATGATCGTGATACTGTGGGAAGTGGAAATAAGGGTCGCGGTAGCGTGGTAAGGAGTGAAGATCAAGCAAGAAAAGTAATTAAAGCAAAATCAAAAGCAACTATAGTTAAAATATTTAATTTTCCAATAAGGCAGTGCAATTAAATATTTTAATTTCTGCTAAAGAATACAAATGACTATAAACATGAAATTGTAAACGGATGTAACTGTAATATGAAGGGTCATGACCCTTGGCATGTATTGTATAAATAATTTGAAAATCAATTGAAGTAGGGGGTTTAGAGGTTAGAGTAGGAGAGAAATTTTCTAGGAAAAAATGTGAAATGGACAGGGCCTTTCCTGAAATAATGCAATGGAGAAGATGTTCTAAATCAGTGAAATTTTTTTGAGTCTCTCCATCCTACCCTCTCTCCCTCTCTCAGGTCTCTCTCTCACTCACTCAATCCATCTATCTCTCTCCCATCTCCCTTAAACCCTATACCCTCAACCCTATAGGTCCTCAACCCTATACCTTCAATTCTCAACCATCTAACCAATACATTGGATCCTTAACCCTCATCTATCTTTTTCCCTCCCTCCTCTTCTCTCCTTATCTCTATCTCACTTCTCCCTCCATCTCTCCCTCCATACATCCCACCTTCTCTTCCCTAATCCCTCAACCCTTAAAACCTTAAACACTCAACCCTATACCCTAAACCCTCAACCCTCAAGCCTTAAATCCTAAACCCTTCCACTCCCTCCCTATCTCACTCCCTCTATATGTCTCTGTCTACCTCTCCATCTCTCTCAAGTATCTCCCTCCCACCGGCTCTCCCTTGTTCTCTCAAGTCCTTCTATCTCTCTCCCAATCTCTCTCCCTCTCTCTCTCTCAAGTTTCTCCCTCCCACCCACTCTCCCTCCCTCTTTGTATCTCAAGTCTCTCCCTTCTATCCCCTCTCCCTCCTTCAAGCCTCTCTTTGTATCTCTCACTCACTCCATCTATCTCTCTCCCACATCCTCTCTCTCTCTCTCTCTCTCACTCCCTCTATCTTTCTCCCTCTCTCTCTCCCTCTCTCAGATATCTCCTTCCCACTCTCTCTCTCTCTCTCTATCTCATGTATCTCCCCCTCCACCCCCTCCATCTCTCTTGAATCCCTTTATCAGGGATTAAGAGGGCATAGGGGTTGAGGGATTAGGCCTCACTTATCTCACAATTCCTCTTTGTCAGGCCTCACTTACCTCCCACCCTAATTTCTTAGGTCTCTCCTTCCCACCCCCTCTCTCCCACTTTGACTCCCTCTCCTTCTCCCAGGTGTCTCCCTCCCAGCCTCTCTCTTAAATTTCTCCCTCTCACACCCTCTCCCTCCCTCCTCTCTCTCTCCCACTCCCTCTCTCTCACTCCCTCTATCTCTCTCCCACTTTGTGTCTCTCCCTCTCTCTGAAGTCACTCCCTCTCTCTCTCTCTCTCACTCACTCACTCCCTCTATCTCTAATAGTGGCTCCTATTGGGGATGAGTGATTTTGCAAACCACTACAAGAATCCAAAGTATATTTGGTAGAGCAGACCAAGCAAAGCCATGAAAAATGAAGGAAATGATAGATGGAGGGAATGAACAGATGAATAATATGAAAATGGAGCAAATGGAGAAGTGGAAAACCCTAAAGTACTATGCATGGAAGATAATTTTTTAAAGAGGCATTGCTTAGAATTGTCCATGCACTGGCAATCCTTAATCCTCTGTACCTACTATGGTTTAAAAAATTAAACCATTAGGGATGGCCCCAGGCCACCTCAAGAAGAAAAACCTGCACTTTCCTCTATCATAAACTTTGTTCTGAATAGAGCTCATCAGATTTATTTTGAAACTATCCATTCCACCTACCGTGTAATATGAACTGTCATTGAAAACCTTCACGAAATCATTGTATTCAATCTAATTCATATTCATCTCATCAGTCCGCATTTCATTATTCTTACTATCATATGAAAAATCTTTGTCATCTTCAGCATACAAAGTGTACCCAAATTCAACAAAACATTCATAGCTATGCTCACTGCCATATGTTTTTGAATGTGCCTGCAACTACACTAGGACCTAAAAATCTGAGGGATTAAGAGGGTATAGGGGTTGAGGGATTATGGTTGAAGGGTTGAGGGTTGAGGGATTAAGAGGGTATTGGGTTGAGGAATTTGGGTTTAAGGGCTGAGGGTATGGGGGTTGAGGGATTAAGAGGGTATAGGGGTCAAGGATTCAGGGTTGAAGGATTGAGGGATTAAGAGGGTATGGGGGTCGAGGGATTAGGGTTGAAGGGTTGAGGGTTGAGGGATTAAGAGGGTATGGGGGTTGAGGGATTAGGGTTTAAGGGTCTACCTATTTGTCCCTGTATACCTATTTCTCTCTCCCTCCTTGCCTCCTCTCTCTCAATATCTCTACCTTCTTTCCCTCTCTACCTCTCTCTATCTCTCTCTACCCTTAACCCTAAACCCTAAACACTTAAAACCCTATACCCTCTACCCTCTATCTCTCTCCCACTCCCTCTCCCTCTCTCTCTCTCTCTCAATTCTCTCCCTACTACCCCCTCTCCCTCTCTCAAGTCTCTCTCACTCACTCACTCACTCACTCCTTTTATGTCTCTTCCCTCTACGCTTATCCCTCTATCCTTAACCCTTAAACCCTCTACCCTCAACCCTTAACCATCTACCCTTAACCCTCTACCCTTAACCATCTACCCTCTATCTCTCTCCCACTCCCTCCCGCACTCTCCCTCCTACCCCCTCTCTCTCTCTTAGGTCTCTCTCTCACTCACTCACTCCCTCCCTCTATCTCTCTCCCCTCTCCCCTCTCCCCTAAAACCTTAACCCTTAAACCCTAAACCCTTAAAACCTCTACCCTCTACCCTTAACCGTCTAACCTCTATATGTCTCCTACTTCATCCTTGTCTCTCTCAAGACTCTTCCTCCATCTCTCCCTCCCTCCATCCCACCTTCCCTTCCCTAATCCCTCAACCCTTAAAACCTTGAACATTCAACCCTATACCCTAAACCTTCAACCCTCAACCCTTAAATCGTAAACCTCTAAACCCTCTACCCTCTACCCTCAATCCGATACCCTCAACCCTAATCCCTCAACCCTTAAATCCTTAAACCCTTAAACCCAATTAAACTCTCTACCCTAATCCCTAAACCCTTAACCCTTAAACCCTCATCCCTCAACCCTATACCTTCAATCCTAAACCCTTAACCCTAAAACCTCAACCCCTATACCTTGTACCCTATATGTTGGACCTTGAACCCTAATCCATCAACCTTATACCCTCAACCATCTACCCTCATCCTTAAAGTCTTGACCCTCAACCCTTAAACCCTAAACCATTAAACCCTTAACCCTCAATCCTCAACCCTGAACCCTTAATCCCTTAATTCTCAACCCTTAAACCCTAATCCCTGAACCCTTATACCCTCTACCTTATACATTAGACCCTCAATGCTAATCCTTCAACCATATACCCTTAAACCTATACCCTAAACCCTCTACCCTCAACCCTAAACCCTTAAACCTTCTACCCTCTACCCTCAACCCTCAACCCTCTACCCTCAACCCTCAACCCTCAACCCTCTACCCTCTACCCTCTACACTCTACCCTCTACCCTCTACCCTCTACCCTCTACCCTCTACCCAATACCCTAAACCAATCCTATACCCTCAATTCTCAACCCTCTATCCTATACATTAGATCCTCAACCCTCTTATATCTCTATTCCTTTCTCCTATTCTCTCCTCTCTATCTCACTTCTCCCTCCATCTCTCCCTCCATCCTTCCCTCTCTCTCTACCCTAATCCCTAAACCCTATGCCCTCAACCCTTAAACCCTTAAACACTCAACCCTCACCCCGATACCCTCTACCCTAAACCCAATACCCTCTACCATCAACCCTATACCCTTAAACCCAAGTAAAATCTATACCGTAATCTCTCAATCCTCAACCCTTAATCCCTTGACCCTTAAACCCTCTAGCCTCTAGCCTCTAGCCTCTACCCTATAAATTAAACCCTCAACCCTCAATTATCAACCCTTGACCCTTAATACCTCAACCCTAGGTAGGTAGGGGAACATAGGTGAGATACAAAGTGATGAAGGGAGAGGTAGGTAAAAAAAGGGATATGGGAGATAAATATAGGTAGAGAGGGTAGGAGATGTAGAGAGAGGAGAGATAGAGAGAATTAGAGAGGGGAGGGAGGGACAAGTATGGAGGAGATAGAGGTGTGTGTGTGTGTGAGAGAGAGAGAGAGGAGACACGATTGAGATATACAGTGATGGAGGGAGAAGTGGGTAAAGAGAGGGAGAGGGGAGATAAATATAAATATAGAGGAAAGGAGATGTAGAGAGAGATGATAGACAGAGAGAAGTGGAGAGTGGAGGAATGGTGGGAGAGGAAAGGAGCAGATAGAGGTGAGTTTGTGTGAGAGGGAGAGAGAGTTAGAGGAGAAAAAATGAGGGGACAGAGGAAAGGGGAGAGACATAAATAGATTAGAGAGGGAAGGGGGGAGAGATATAGAGTAGAGAGGGAAGGAGAGAGTAAGAGAGAAATATGGTTGAGGGAGAGAGTGGTAGGTAGTGGAGTGAGAGGTAGGTAGAGAGGGAAGGAGAGAGGGATGGATAGGAGGGAGAGAGGGAAGGAGGGAGAGTGAGATGGAGAGAGTGATGAGATAGAGAGTAGAGAGGTAAGGAGAGAATGAGAAATAGAGATAAAGAGAAAGAGGGAGGTTGGAGGGAGGGAGAGGTAGAAAGGGATAAGTGAGACATAGAGATGGAATGAGGGAAAGTGGGATAGAGAGAATGGTGATTTAGAGAGGAGGGAAGGAGGGAAACTGGGAGAGAGGAAATGGTTTTTTAGAGAGGAGGGGGTGATAGGTAGAGATAGAGATAATGGTGAGATAGAGAGGAGAGAGTGAGAGAGAAAGAGAGGGATGGAGAGACAGAGAGAGGTAGGTAGAGGAAGGGAGAGGAGAGATAGAGAGTAGAGAGGGAAAGAGGTAGGGAAGGAGGCATAAGTGAGATAGAGAGGGATGGAGAGAGAGTGATGGAGGGAGAGGTATGTATAGAGAGGGAAAGTGAGAGGAGAGATAAAGAGTATAGAGGGGAGGGATAGGTAGGGAGATAGAGGTGTGTGTGTGTGTGTGTGAGTGAGAGAGAGAATGGTGAGATAGAGAAAAAGATCGATTAAGAGAGAAAGAGGGGGACGGAGGGAGGGACAATAGTGAGAGAGATTGGGAGGAGAGACAAAAAGAAGTGGAGGGAGGGTGAGGTCGAGAGATGGAGGGAGAGGAGAGATAGAGAGAAGTAGAGAGGGAAGGATGGAGGGAGGGAGTGTTAGTGAGGGAGATAGAGGTTTGTGTGAGAGAGATAGATAGATAGAGAGAGTGGTGAGATAGAGAGGGGAGAATGAGAGGGAGGGAGAGAGAATTATGAGATAGAGAGGAGAGATTTAGAGAGATAGTGGGGGAAGAGAGGGATAAAGAGTGAGAGAGAGATGTAGGTAGAGGGAGGGAGAGGAGAGATAGAGAGTAGAGAGGGAAATAGGTAGGGAGGGAGACATAAGTGAGATACAAAGTGATGAAGGGAGAGGTAGGTAAAGAGAGAGAGAGAGGGAGTGGAGAGATAGAGAGTAGAGAGAAGGAGAGAGAAAGTTGATACAATTTGCTGACTACTAAAATTTGATATCCTGATTACTGAAATTTGAATTGCTAATTACTAAAATTTGACTAAGTCTGAAATTTTTAAGATCTTCCAAAAATTAGAATTTGGATTATAATTCCTAGAGATCTGAAACCACTCTCAAACATCCTGCCTATATACATGTAATATAACTTAAAGTATAAGAAAGTAAATGTCCATATGTAAATGTAAACTTATACTTAAATGTTTATTTCATGTCTATAGTTTCCTTGGAAGAGAAAGCGAAAATAAAAGAGTTTAGAAAAATGGATTCCAAACTTCATTGCAAAAAGAAAGAGAACTCACACTTGTTCACTGATTGCAAAATTCAAGCCATTTGGCGAATTTAAGCCATTTGGTGAGTGCCAAATTTGGCGTTCACCAAATGTGGCACTTTTCAAATTTGGTGAGCACAATATGGCCTATTACGGGTTTTTTTTGCAATTTGGCATCAAAATTGTGTCACAGATTGGTGGACTTACCCAATTATTTATTTATTGCAAATGAGTTTCTGAATTCAATCTCATAGTTATCATGATCACAAATCTGCATTTAGTCTTTTCTCTTCAAGTGCATATAAGGAAGACTATGCAGAGCTATTACAGTTATATACAAATATAAAGGTACAAAAGAGCAACATGAAAGGAAATCATCATTTCAACTTTATTTACCAGCAAATGCATAGAGGCCAAGTATTAAAAATGATAATCTCAAAGGGCACAATAAGGTTTTTCTCACTATCAATCAGGCAGAGCTTCTTGCAACAGAAAATGAGCGATGAATTCAAATATTCAACTATACAAGGCAAGTTGGGTATGTGCAGGATCATGATGGGCCAAAAAGTGGCGATATTTAAGTGATATGATGACCCATGTGGCTGACAACATTTTTTTTACCCAAAATTGATGAAACAAAAAGGGTTTTTAAAGGAGATTCTCAACTTTCCACCAATAGAAATTATGCTTTACTTTGAATTTAATAAATAATTATTATTCATTTTCTATTTGAATTACAACTAAAGTCCCAACTGATAGTCTGATTGAAAAACATCTATAACTTTCAAATAGTATCACATTTTTCGAATACGAGACATGCGTCACATTCTATGTTTTGCATACTATAGGATTAAAAAAAAAATGAATTTCATGAAGTTTTGACCAAGTTAAGGTGGTTAGACATACAAGTTTTTATATTTTTTAAAATTTGTACTAAAAAAATCATAATTAATTATTTACTTGGAAAAAAAATTACAAAAAAAAATGCATCACATCGAGACATGAGTCCCCTACTTATATCTAAAATCTTATAAAAAAATATGATCATTTTATTGTGGTTAGGGTGGTTAGATAGACACCTACTTCTTATTTTTTCCCTAAAATTTAGGTACTACTGCGTTGAAATTTCAAATTTTCACCAAATAGTTTTAAAAAATAAAAATAAACCTAGTAGTTTAGAAACTACATTCAATTTTCTACAGATTCTATTCTTACATATTTTTGAAATAATATAGATAAATTATTCAAATTTCTATGTCAAGTTGCCTAACTTTGATTTTTCTAAATTTTATTGCCGCTTAAGGGCCTTTTTTTTTCATGATGATCCTGCACATACCCGCTTATCTATTGTCGACCTGAAGGGAGAAAGAGACATACAATATGAGGAAAAAGATATGATAGTGGCAGGTCTCAACTTCAAAACATTTTTTCAATGCTCGGGGAGATTGATTTTCATTGTTTAGATGTGTGAGTGTGAGTGGTTTTAGCCCTATTGAAGGAACATTGAAATAATAGCCATATTTTTATGATATTTCTCATTGAGAGGGAAATTTTCCCTCATAGTCACTGTCGTACAGAGGAGGTTGATTACACAAAATTGCACTGTTTTGTAACAGTGGGCATCCTTTCAAAAGTAGGAATAAAACATAACCAGGACAGTGAAGGTGTCTGCCTCTATGAATGAGTCTTATGAAGACAATGAACAAAGAAGGTGGAATCCTGCATCCAAGAATAGAAATTAATAATGAGTGAAGGCCAAACCCCGCACAGTGAATGAGGTATAAAAGCATGCTTATTCTAAAAAAAACTCTTAGTCACAAGTGGGTTACAGAGTATCAAGTAGGGGTTCTTATGTTTAGCCATTTTTCTTCGCATACAAAGTAAAGCATGCGGATTTCATAAAGTAAAGAGTCAAGGATCTTGGTTTTAGTTTTGCACAAAGGCTTAAAACTGCAAGATCTATTTAATAGACATTTTTTAATAAAAATGATGAAAGGGTGCGACAATAAAAAAAGAATATATAGGAAGATACTTAGATTTCTCTCATTTTTGCTACACATGAAAGGAAACTTACCAACACTGCAGAAGTATTCATTCATGTAGAAGACTCTCAGAAATCTTTTGAAAACTGAGAAAATTTCATGTTGACCTCTCCAATGGCAGCCCAAAGTGGAGAAATATCAATAGAGAAAATAAGGAAACAAAAAGCATTAGAAAATAATGAGCAACCGAAGCCTTGAAGCATGAAGAAGCCATCAAAATGATTGGGAAAACTTAGATTTTCTCAAAATAGCTTTCACCTTACCTTCCTGCTCAAAATCTTCCAAAAAACCATCAAAGTTGACACAAAATGATGCAGTTTGAGCCTCATTCTTTCAAACCCTACTAGGCATGGCGGCATGTGGTAGAGGTATTTTGGAGAAGTCAATTGAAAAATGGAGAATGGTCAATAATGATTAGGGTTGAGTTTTCTTTTCATTCATGCCCTAATTCAACATGTTAATTTTTTGAGTATGTTTTACAAAGTGAAAATCAAATCATTGAGAATTATCGCACGTGGTCTTTTACTTAATAAGTCAATTGACCTAATGTGCATGCAGTTATGAGTTAATGATGATGTTCAGGAGTTATAAGGAATAATATGATATTTCCTTACTTTCACTTTTGTAAGCCTTCACGTTACTTATAATGTTTATTTAACATTATTAAAACAATTTTTATTAATTGTTTTTAATTTTTGTTAAATCAAACTATTTTAAGAAAAAGGAAAGTCAACTAAAAGTGAAAGTAAGGTATCATGCAAGGATGAAGTGGAGCATTTTGTGGAATCTTGAGTTGCATTTTCAGTTCCAACACCATTTTTTGATGCCTTATCATCACATGCACGGACAGGAGAGATTTCCAAGGCATGGAATTTAGTTCACTTCGCTTTTGAGCCCCTTTTTCAGGGATTTTCTCCTTTGCTCATGAGAGCATTTTGAGAAGATATTTTTTCAACTTCAGTTCGCATTCAGTTCCATCTCTTGGCTACTTTATGCCTGCCTTATTGTATATATTGGAAAAATTTAGTCTTTTTCTTTTAGTTCTTGTTTTTCAGCCTTTGCATTCTGCAAAGAGAAATATCTTGTAACTCAGCTTTCAGTTTCATATTAATATATTCAATAGCTTTTACAGTTATATTATTGTAGTTTTCTCCTTTTGTTGACTTAAGAATACAGACTTTACCTTCTTGTAACTAATTTTATGCAGTAAATGATTGATTTGATGAAGTTTAATGTCTTTTATCAATTAAAACCTTTAAATTTTGTCTCTTTCATTATTACAAATTTTTGAATGCAATCAAGTTTCAAGTATTAGGTTGTGCGTGCAGTTATCAATTTCAGGTTGTGAAACATCTGTTTCCTTCTAGAAAAGGTTAATTTTCCTTCCTTCGAAACATTTTTGTCATAAGAAATTGCAATTAATGAGTTGTGTAAGGTATTCCCAGAGTTTACAATTGTAAATTTTATCTACCATTAGATCATCATATTTGGTGCTATCACCTCCTAGGATTGGTTTAGTTTTCATTTTTAGTCAAATATTTTTTCACCCTTTTCCTTCCAATTTAGTAGTTTCTAGGAGAATTAAAAAGTAAGTCAGCCTATAATCTAGAGGTTTACTTTCAAATAGGATACCCACAACTTGGAAGTAATCCAATGTTACATGGGATTGCAAAGTTTTACAACTTTTCATGCGAGTGCAAATCCCTATGATAACAAAAGATACATAGAAATAAAGGTAGGTAGTTGGGATTAGTTCCCAACACTTCCCCTTAATCAAAATTGTTGTCATCCATGATGCCCAAACTATCTATCTGATGGAAAAATATTTCTTTTCCCAATGACTTGGTGAAGATATTTGCTTACTATTCTTAAAACCTATAATGATCTAAAATAATTTCTCCATCATTGATCAAATCTCTAATGGAATGATACTTTGTGGCAATGTTTTTACTTCTCTTATGATAAACTAAGCTTTTGGATAGTGCTATTGCAGAGTTATGGTCAAAATAGATATCTTAGTCACTTCTACTTGTTCATGTCATAAGTCTCTTAATACTCTTCTCATCCAATTTTCTTCACATTTTGTTGTTACATATTCAACCTCAACTATGGAAAGGGAAGCAATGCGTTGTTTCTTGGAATTCCATGAAATGATTCCCACATCCAAATGGAATACGTATCTTGATGTGATTTTCCTATCTACACTTCCTTCCCTATCATTGTCTATATATCCAACCAGCCTAAACTCACTTGTTGTAGTATACAAAATACCATATCCCTTGTTCCATTAACATAGGTCTCATTATTATTTTGTTGGATATGTGTGTAGTTTTTTACTATTGTTTTGTCCTGTTGTTGTTCCATGTCTTGATGTACTTATTGCTAAATCTTTCATTTTATAAAAAGGATCATGGTCCTTTCAAAATCCTTGCTTACCTAATAAAAACATACCTCATAATTATTTTTCTACTACCAAATGTATCTCCTTTGGATTCTCCATAAATCTATAAGTTAAACTTACTACATGCATTATATTAGGTCTAGTTGATGTCAAATACATCAAACTTCCAACTATGCTTTTGCATAGGGTTGGAACCACATTTTTCACACTTTCTTACTTAATTTTAGACCTATGGTTGTTGGTGTTTGTGCAGGCTTATTGTTTTTCATTTTAAAACTCTTCAAAATCTCTATTACATACTTTTATTAAGAGATAAAGATGTCATGTTTCATTTTCTTCACTTTTATGCCTTGAAAATACCTTAACAACCCTACATTTGTCATCTCAAACTCATTTTTCATGGTATCCTTGAAATCAACAATGATGATATCATCATTCCCTATAAAAATTAAGTCATCTACAAAAAAGATAACAATTAAAATCTTAATATCATTTGTCTTGATGTAGAGAGTGGGCTCACCATCACTTTTACTAAAGTTGTTACTCAAAAAATTAATCTATTCTTCTATACCATGCATGTAGTGCTTGCTTCAGCCCATAAAGGGATTTCTTCAACCTATACAATTTTTTATTACCCTAAAACCTCATATCTAGGTGGCTTCTCCACATACACTTCCTCTTTCAATACTACATTCCAGAAGGTTGACTTCACATCCATGCTATACCTTCCACTTGTGTTGGGTTGTTATTGCTAAGACTACCCAAACAGTTTCCTTTCAGGAAACTAGAGCATATGTTTCATCATAATATTTTCCAAGTTATTATTTGTATCCCTTAACATCCAACCTTTATTTATGTATTTTAATCAATCTTTCCACATTTATTTTGGTCTTATAGACCCACTTTACTCCTATGTCATATTTTCCTTATGGAAGACTCACTAACTCCCATGTTTTTTATTTTCTATAGAATCTATTTCTTCATCCATTGTATATACCCATTTTTCATCTTTTATTGAATATTCAACATGAATTGGATCATTTACATGTGAATGTAAAGGAAAAAGAGAATTAAAGGTTAGTGCAGGATCATGTGGGCCCAAAAAGTGGTGATATGACCCAAAAGTGTTCGATGACATTTTTTAATCCAAAATTGATGAAACAAAAAGGGTTTATTGATAAAATTGTCATATTTCCACCAATGTAATATATGACATATTTGGAACTAAATACATAATTATTATTGACTTTCTACGTGCATTCTGACTAAAGTCTTGATTGATCTATAGGTTGATTGAAAAAATCTATAATTCTCAAACGATTTCACATTTTTTAAATCCGAAAGATGTGAGACATTTTATGCTTCCCATACTATAGGATTAAAAAAAATCATAAATTTTTGACCTAGTTATGGTGGTCAGTCAAACAAATTTTATTATTTTTTAAAATTTCTAATAAGAAATTCATAACTAATTATTTACTTACAAAAAAAAATATTAAAAAAATGTGACACATGAAAAATGTAGCACATCCGGGCATGTGTCTTCTACTTATATTGAAAGTTTCAAAAAAATATATTATTTTTTTCTTGTACTTAGGTTCGTCAGACATACACTTGTTTTTTCTTTTTTTCCTAAAAATTTAGTACTACTATATTGAAATTTCAAAATTTCACCAAATAGATTTACTTTATTCTAAAATAAGATTAGTATCTTAGAAACTACATTCAATTTGCTATAGATTTCATGTTCTTACATATTATGTTAATAACCTATTCAAATTTTTATGTCAAGTTGTCTAACTATGTTTTTTTGAATTTTCATTGCCACTTAAGGGCCTAGTTTGGACCCCCACGATCCTGCACTGACCCTTCAAATCTATGCTATTCTCACCTTCATTTTTTCTTATCAATGTCTTTCATACTTTTTAGTTTTTGTCTTCTCAAGCTTACAAATGGGTAAGTGCACAAAGATGGTTCCCAAAAAGGGGACTTAAGTGGACAACTTTTTTCTAAAATTGGGAAATACTAACCTTGGACGTGAAATTGAGGATAGTTACACTCAAAATTTTGAGATGGAATAAAAAAAAGGATCAAAGTGCTTTGAGTCTAATTTATAAAATACTAAGTTATTTTTAAAATGGTTGATAATGAGGGTTTCAAAAGAGGGACGTACACAAATTAGTGTTGTTTTTGTGAGAAAAACATAACAAAGCAACTCTTGTACGACCCTCGTACGGTGAACTTTTTTTAGTATTTTTAAAATCGCAATGGTTAGAAGTTAGCTAACAGTATGTAGTTGATGCATGATTTTTCTAATAATTTTTTAATGAATATTTGATTTTTTACTAATTTTCGAAGTGGACATTTCTTGAAAAACAAAAATTTGGCCATGCTACCCCTACAGATTTTGGAAATTAATTGAATTTTTATTTTTATTTTTTAAAATTTGTAGAATGGATTATAGTTTATAAAAATATAATTTATTTGAAAATTCGATGAATAGTTAATTTATAACGAAAAAATACCAAACACTGCTTTTTTGCAAAAAAAAAGACATACAAATAAAATAAATTATGGATGAAAGGCTTAACATTTTCAAAAAGTGAAAAAAATTACATCGTTGGATAGCTAAGAGAGAACCCAACATTACCCATGTGTTTGATTTTTTCTATATTGAACCACGTGCAATCCTGATGGTGAGCACAAACTTGATTATGTGAAATATGGTAGATTTTTAAAAAACCGTCCCTGGTCGTTGGGAGTGTTTTCCAAGCCTTTGAGTTGGTATTCCAAGGAAAATACCAAGCCTAAGGTTCGGGAATTCCCAAAGAAAGATATAACGCAAGTGCGCTATAACGCGCCCACATTATATTTCAGTTTTGACATTGTTTTTGCTTATGCGAGAAACATGTCAACTAAGACGTAATGCGCGTGTATAATAACATGCTCACGTTATGTCCTCCTTTATGTTAAATGGAAATATATTGAATGCATGCTGATATATTTGTATGTTTGTATGTACATGTATGCTTGTATGTCATGGATGCATGCTTGTATGTATGTATGTATGCATGTATGTATCAATGCATATATATTGTATGTATGTATGCAAGATTGTTTCTACACATGTATGTATGCTTGTATTTATGTATTTACGTATGTATTTAAAGGGAGGGGGAATTTAGGGAGAGAGAGAGTCTGGAGAGATGGAGAGGGGGTGGAAGTGAGAGTTTAAGAGAGAGGGAGTGGGAGAGAAGGGGTTGGAGTGAGAGGGACTTAGTTAGGTAGGGTGGGAGGGATAGAGGGAGGTAGAGAGAGAGGAGGGGTTGGAGAGAGAGAATTGGGAGAGACAGAGAGAGAGAGAGGAGGTTGGGAGAGAGAATTGAGAGAGATGGAGAGAGAGAGGGGAGAGAGAGACAAAGAGAAAAAGAGAGTTATGTAGGTAGGGTGCCAAAGGGAGAGACTTGAGAGTGTGAGGGGGGTGAGAGGGAGAGAATTGAGAGATAGGTAGTGAGAGGGAGTGTGAGTGAGAGACCTGAGAGAGGGAGAGGGTGTGGGAGGGAGTGACCTGAGAGAGGGAGAGGGTGTGGGAGGGAGTGACCTGATAGAGGTAGAGAAAGAGGGGGGTGGATTGAGAGGGACTTATCTAGGTAGGGTGGAAGTGATAGATAGAGAGAGGGGAGAGAGACAGAGAGAGACCTGAGAGAGAGGGAGAGAGAGGGAGTGGGATAGAGTGGGATAGTGTGGGAGGGACATATAGAGAGATGGATAGAGGGAGTGAGAGAGAGTGGTAGGGATTGATTGAATGAGAGGTATGTAGAAAGAGGGAGATGGTAGATAGAGACAATTAGAGAGGGTAGGAGGGAGGGAGGGAGGGAGGGAGGGAGAGGTGATAAGTATAGATAGAGAGAAAGTGATAGGGGTTGAGGGTATAGGGTTGAGAGATTAGGGTGGAGGACCTATAGGGTTGATGGTTTTTAAGGTATTAGGGTTTAAGGTTTGAGGGTTGAGGGAGTAGGGTCAATGGTAGAGGGTATTTGGTTGAGGGTATAGGCTAGAAGGTTTAAGGGTTTATGGTTGATTATTTTAGGGTTTAGGGTTAAGGGTTAAGGGTTTACTTGGTTGAGGGTAGAGGGTTTAGGGTATAGGTTTGAGGGTATATGGTTGAAGGATTAGGTTCAGGGTCTAATGTAAGGGGTAGAGGGTTTAGGGTTTAAGGATTGAGGGTTGAGGAATTAAGGGTTGAGTGTTGAGAATTGAGAGTTGAGGGTTTAATGTATAGGGTAGACGGTAGAGGGTAGAGGATTTAAGGGTTTAGGTTTGAAGGGTTGAGGGTTGAAGATTGAGGGTTTAAGTTTGAGGGTTGAGGGTTGAGGGTATAGGGTATAGGGTTGAGGGATTAGGGTTGAGGGTCCAATATATAGGGTAGAGGTTATAAGGGTTGAGATATTAAGGGTTGAGAGTTTAGGCATTAGGGTTGATGGATTAGGGTTTAGGGTAGAGATTATTGGGTTGAGGGTAGAGGGTAGAGGGTAGAGGTTTTTAGATTTTAGGGTTTAAGGGTTGAGGGTTGAGGGTCAAGGGTTTAGGGTTGAGTGTTTAACGGTTTAAGGGTTGAGGGTTGAGGTTCAAGGGTTTAGTGTTGAGTGTTTAAGGGTTTAAGGGTTGAGGGTTTAAGGGTCAAGAGGGTTGAGGGATTAGGGTAGATAGTTTACTAAGTGGGTTTAAGGGTTGGGTGATTAGGGTAGAGGGTAGAGGGTAGAGGGTAGAGGATTGATGATAGAGGATAGAGGGTTTACGGGTTAGGGTTTAAGGGTATAGGTTTTAGGGTTGAGGGATTAAGAGGTTATAGAGTAGAGGGTATAGGGGTTGAGAGATTAGGGTTTAAGGGTTGAGGGTTAATGGTTTACTTGGTTGAGGGTAGAGGGTTTAGGGTATAGGTTTGAGGGTATATGGTTGAAGGATTAGGTTCAGGGTCCAATGTAAGGGGTAGAGGGTATAGGGGTATAGGGTATAGGGTTTAAGGATCGAGGGTTGAGGGTTGATAATTGAGGGTTGAGGGTTTAATGTATAGGGTATAGGGTATAGAGTATAGGGTATAGAGTATAGGGTTGAGGGTTTAAGAGTTGAGGGTTGAGGGTTTAAGGGTTAAGAGGGTTGAGGGATTAGGGTAGAGAGTTTACTAAGTGGGTTTAAGGGTTGGGGGATTAGGGTTGAGAGTAGAGGTTAGAGGATTGAAGGTAGATGGTAGAGGGTAGAGGGTTTACAGGTTAGGGTTTAAGGGTTTAGGGTTTGGGGTTGAGGGATTAAGAGGTTATAGAGTAGAGGGTATAGGGTTTGAGGGATTATGGTTTGAGGGTTGAGGGTTGAGGGTTGAGGGTTGAGGGTTGAGGGTTGAGGGTTGAGGGTCGAGGGTTGAGGGATTAAGAGGGTATAGGGATTGAGGGATTAGTGTTGAAGGGTTGAGAGTTGAGGGTTGATGAATTAAGAGGGTATAGGGGTTGAGGGATTAGGGTTTAAATGTTGAAGGTTGAGGGTTGAGTGATTAAGGGTCAAGAGGGTTGAGGGATTAGGGTGGAGAGTTTACTAAGTGGGTTTAAGTGTTGGGGGATTAGGGTAGAGGGTAGAGGGTAGAGGATTGACGGTAGAGGGTAGAGGGTTTACGGGTTAGGGTTTTAAGGTTTAGGGTTTAGGGTTGAGGGATTAAGAGGTTATAGAGTAGAGGGTATAGGGGTTGAGAGATTAGGGTTTAAGGGTTGAGGGATTAAGAGGGTATAGAGGTTGAGGGATTAGGGTTTAAGGTTTGAGGGTTGAAGGATTAAGAGGGCATAGGGGTTGAGGGATTAGGGTTGAAGGGTTGAAGGGTTGAGGGTTGAGGGATAAGGGTTGAGGGTTGAGGAATTAAGAGGGTATAGGGGTTGAGGGATTAGGGTTTAAAGGCTGAAGGTTGAAGGTTGAGGGTTGAGGAATTAGGGTTTAAGGGTTGAGGGTTGAGGGATTAAGAGGGTATATGGGTTGAGGGATTCAGGTTTAAGGGTTGAGGGTTAAGGGTTTAGGATTAAGGATTTACTTGGTTGAGGGTAGAGGGTTTAGGGTATAGGTTTGAGGGTATAGGTTTGAAGGATTAGGTTCAGGGTCCAATGTTAGGGGTAGAGGGTATAGTGGTAGAGGGTTTAGGTTTAAGGATTGAGGGTTGAGGGATTAAGGGTTGAGGGTTGAGAATTGAGGGTTGAGGGTTTAATGTATAGGGTATAGGGTATAGGGTATAGGGTTGAGGGTTTAAGGGTCAAGAGGCTTGAGGGATTAGGGTAGAGAGTTTACTAAGTGGGTTTAAGGGTTGGGGGATTAGGGTTGAGAGTAGAGGTTAGAGGATTGGAAATAGAGGGTAGAGGGTTTACGGGTTAGGGTTTAAGGGTTTAGGATTTAGGGATTAAGAGGTTATAGAGTAGAGGGTATAGGGGTTGAGGTATTATGGTTTAAAGTTTGAAGGTTTAGGGTTGAGGTATTAAGAGGGTATAGGGGTTGAGGGATTAGGGTTTAGGGTAGAGAGTATTGGGTTGAGGGTAGAGGGTAGAGGGTTTTAGAGTTTAGGGTTTCTCTCCCCTTCTCCGACTCTCCCACTCTCTCCCACTCTCTCTATCTCCCACTCTCCCCTTCTCCCACTCTCCCACTCTCTCCCACTCTCCCACTCTCTCCCACTCTCTCTTTCTCCCACTCTCCCCCTCTCTCCCTCCCTCTCTATCTCCATCTCTCCCACTCCCTCTCCATCCATCTCCCCCTCTTTCTCTCCCACTCCCTCTCCCTCCATATCTCCCTCTTTCTCTCCCACTCCATCTCCCTCCCTCTCTCCCTCTACCTCCCTCTCTCTCTCTCTCTCTCTCTC
>CM021104.1:459914597-460015426 GCA_007115665.2 Sequoiadendron giganteum | reverse complement strand
TCCCACTCTCTCTTTCTCCCATTCTCTTTCTCTCAACCATACACCTTCTACCTTAAACCCTCAACCCTATCTCCCTCTCTAATATATATTTGTCCTCTCCCTATACCTCTCTCTCTCTCTCTCTCTCTCTCTCTCTCTCTCTCTCTCTCTCTCTCTCTCTCTCTTTCTCTCCTCTCTCTCTCTCTCTCTCTCTCTCTCTTTGTCTCTTTGTCTCTCTGTCTCTCTCTATCACACACACTCGCACACACACTCACCTCACCTCTATCTCCTCTACTATAAGGGTGTAGGGGAGAGATATAGAATTAGGATAGAGGGTATAGACAAAGAGGGAGAAAATAAATATATTAAGAAAACCATATTCCATATAACACGTGCACGTTTTGAAGAAGTGGAGATGCTACCATTTTAGGAAGAAATAATGTGCTCACATTATAATGTGAGCACATTTTGTATTCCACTAAAAACGGTAAAAACATTGAATATACCCATGATTTCAAGGCCCACAGTTTGCATATTCTCTTGGATCTGCATGTGCTCTAACAAAAAGTAGCTTTTTGATGATCTTGTGAAGTGTGCAAGCATGTTTTTCACATTCCATCACCTTTTCCATGATCTTTCTACCACCTTTGCATGAAATAGAAGAGTTTCCACATTGAAAGACATATAATATCACTTGAAGTTTGAATTCTATTGAAAACTGATATACAATTGAATTTTGGAGGGGAAGAATCTTTTGAACAAGTCAAATTGTTGTGGAGTTTGAAGAAAGAAGAATCTAAGCCTACATAATTGGGTTGAACTTCTCCATTTGAAAGTCTGGTTTTTAGGTATGTGAAATGTTTACCCATTTTCTTTCATTCTATTATGGCTTGCTTTCAATTTTGTTTGTCATTATAACCTTACATTGTCAATGCACATTTTAAATTACACAATTATATACACTTACCAATTACGATTTTAAACTTGATGCAGAGCATCTACCAGGATTCACAAATCATCAAGGGTACTTCTGACCCTAACTTAAATTGAAGAAGATCAACGAACAAAACTCAATCATCTTTTCATCAAAATCCTTCAATTTCACTTGATTTCATATTTCCACAAAACATTATAACTTGGTTTCAACTCTTTTTGAGACTCAAAAAATAGATTAACCATCATAAAATTGATTTTAACATAGCATAAAGCTTATTAGAAACTCAGAACCATTCAATTCATTCATAACATCAACACATCAACCAATGATTATGTCATTCACAAGTTATCTTAAATCTTCCATAATGGCACCATTGTTTACAAACACAAACTATAATTATTAAGGCACAACCAAACCATTATTTTCTTAAGAAATATTTGTTTGAGCTAGTACAACAAAAATGAAACCTTTCAAAAGTTTTCCCTTACACACAAACTCAGTTCCTTTGTTGACTGTCCACATTACTAGTGGCCAAGCATTTGCAAAGTGTCACATGTATCTCCCAAACCATGCACACATTTCAGAATTTGATACTCATTTTTGACACCCATTTACCTCATACAAAACATATTACAAGATAGATATTAAGTCCTTCAGAGAAAATTCTTGTAAACTAGTTGTTTCAGTCTGAGAATAAGCCTAACTAAGCCTTTGTGCAAACAAGGGTTATTGGTTTTTCTACCCCCAACACCAAAAAATCATAAAAAATACATCAAATAACTTTCATTTGACCTTAAAAAGCTGATAAGTCCATTAGAAGTTAATTTCCAAACACATTTCCATAAACCCTAAGCTCTAAGCTTCACAATTCCCTGTTTTACCAGTCTGAACATAGTTTTACAGTCAAGAAAAATTCTTTTCTTCACACCTTAGCACTCACCATATGATTGGTAACCTTGAAATATGAAATTAAATTCCACAAGAAGTCTATACACCAAAATTGAGAACTTTCAATGAGTAGAGTGGGAGAAACACAATTTCTCAAGTTTACTATTTACCCTAATAGAGGGTTTGACAGTTTTAGAGAAAAATTGCAATATTTGACTCAAACATTAAGAAGAATGCATGAAAAAAATTGTATGTGGGTGGTGATTGAGTTTGAAAACACTTACAAATATCCAACCAAGAATTCCTACCCATACAAATTCATACAAGAGCCTGAAACAATGAAATTCTAAAGAAAATATAGGAAAATAGTGTGTTTATTCATTCAAAATCAGATATTCAATCACCCACAACTTTCCAAATGCACATGAGTTCTTATAAATGCATTAATTTACATTTATTATCAACTTACAAGTGCCTCCAAGAGAAAACAAGCCCATATGAATTTTCACGTTCCCTATTTCATAGTTTTTGTAACTTTTCAAAATTTTGTATTTGTGCAACTTTTACAAATAGTGACAACTTTACAAAATACACATAGAACTTAAAAATTAAACCTCCTAATGATTCCCATACATGGAAAATTTATTTAATGACCCTCTTACAACATGGAGATACCCAAAATTGAATCAAATTTCAAAATGGAAGCATAGATTGTCAAGGTGCTCGTGCACCACAAACTTATCAAACACTCACAATGCCATTACACTCATTATGATTATAACTTATATGATATTTATCTTTTTTCCCTTGAAACTCAACTCCCCCAATGTATATAACTATTTTTCTAACTTCTTAACTAACTTATCTCTTCATAAATTTTCCAAAAAATGCAATGTTTTGCAAATGTCCATGCTTCCATTTTGAGCCTATCTTGCAATCATGGCATGCCACGTTACCACTTTTCTTTAAGGAATTCTGGATTGAAAAAAATCATGTCACATCTGTCTATGCTAGGCTAAATTTTGTATAGGATGATTGTAAGTATTATTTAAATGAAGCCTTGAATGACATATATTTTTCAATTAACTTGAATGGATACATTTTTTAGGAACTAATATTCATCTCATTACCATGGTACAGATAAAATTATCCACCATGCCGAAGAAAAAGACAAAGAGGAAACCAACAGATGAAGATAATGAAACCTTCAAAGAAAAGGAGAGAGTTTGGGTGGTGACATATTGTGAAAAGAAGAAATTGGAAATGATTGACGAAAACAAGCCAATTGAAGAGGAACCTCAACCGTAAAAAAAAGAACGGGAATTGGTAGCACAAAAGGAATGAATGCAAAAGCATCGTCGTAAGACAAATTCAGATATCGTAGTTGGAGACACACCCTCTGTGACAAGTGAATATGAAGGGACACCATTTAGTACAAGCGAATATGGAGGGAAACCATCTAGCAGAAGTGAATATGGATGAACACCATCTAGTGCAAGTGAATATGGAGGGACACCATCTACCTCAAGTGAATATTGTTTGACACCATCCAACAGATCTCAATTTGAGAGTACATCATCACTCAGATTTGACAAAGAAGGTATGCCATCATCCCCATGTGAACCTCAAGGTATGTCTTCTTCTCCACCCTCGATCGAAGGTATGCAATCTATCCCACCTCAATTAAATATTGATGAAATTCCTAATGTTGAGATGTATGTACCTAGGAGACCACCTAGAATTTTGCGTAGAAAGCCAAAGTATTTGATTAATATTGATGATGAGATTTTGCAGCACATGGAAGGTAAGATTTCAACATGCACTTGTAGAAGATATGCTGATAAAATTTGGGAATGATTATTTGAAAGGCTAAATGAGACTGCAAGACGTAAACTATTTTTTGAAATGATGCGAGGTGTAAAGTATAGGAACATCATGAAGACTCTTGGATTGAGAATATCGAATGCATCAAGTGAAGACACTATTGTGAAGAATCTAATGGATGCTTATGAGAGTGTGGGTAGGACCTCATGCTGAAAGGATAGTAATGTCACCCGACGTGTCATTACATAAACTTTGGTAAGTTGTCAAACAAAGAGATCTTGTCTCATTAAAAAGATGAGTGAACACATGAGAATTAGTAGAATTTTTTATCAAGAGTCATTCAAAGGCGACAAAGAATTGAGGGAAATGATTCAAGTGAATTATGGGCATTCTCGGGGAGACTATCACAAAAATATAAAGAAGTTGTCAAAGCCTTGAGAACACTAATTGAAGAGTATTGGAAGAATAACAAAAGGCCATCTCCAAATCAAAGGGATGTGGTAAGAAGGAGAATCGGTAGTCGGAATCATGAGCCACATCCAAAGCATTTTTTGGATAAGACTCAAACCCAATTTTTTCAAAAATTTGAAAATGATTATCCTCAAATTAGTATTTCTCAAAGATTTTTGAAATGCTTAAACCTTTTTATGTCAAGATAAATCACACATGCACTACGTGTTGTTGTAGACTACATATTGAATTTTCTAACCATTATGATGTTTATCGTTCTATATGTGTAGATTTGCATACTAATGATGTTTTG
Source organism: Sequoiadendron giganteum (assembly GCA_007115665.2). NCBI lineage: Eukaryota > Viridiplantae > Streptophyta > Pinopsida > Cupressales > Cupressaceae > Sequoiadendron > Sequoiadendron giganteum. Next base: position 460,011,035 of record CM021104.1, on the reverse strand, counting down.
AGGGATTGTGGCATAGAAGCCTCATCAAAATATTCAAGAGAGTTCTTATTAAAAAAATTATGTGAAATAGAGGATGGCCATATATTCTACAGGACAACATGCTTGGATGGTTCATGCGAGTGTTGCAGTGGCTTCCAACGTATGCTAGTATGTCAACATATGGAAAACACATATGAGGTGGGACAAAAACTAGTAGAGTTCGGGAAGTATAAAATAGTGGCATATTCTACAAAAGATGGGTCTCAAGCAAAAAGGTGTGATTTGGTTATTGAGAAGATTCCAGTGTACTAGTTTATGTCCATGTTTCGTGACAATATATTATCTGAGTATGCAATACATACCCATAGAGCCCGATGGTTGGACACGTAATTCAAGCTATGTAAGGACACCTTTCTAGTTGGAAGCATAGTATTATTGGTTGAATTTGTGGAGAACTACACTCTACAACCACAACATGAGGTGCAATCACAGTATTACAACTCCACACAGGTTTCGATATTTTTGCACATGGAATTAATTCATGCATCTGATAGTACAAATGACTAAAGGAAGGTATTGAGGGAGTACCACTTTTACATTAGTGATGATCGCACACATTCTCCAAAGTTCGTGCAAGGTTGCTTCCAGATGTTCTATAGTGGTTTGGCTCAGAGGGGCTTAAAATATGACCAACATATAATATGGTCTGATAACTGTGCAACACAGTTCAAGAACTCACACATGTTCTACTAGTTGTGCAGGATGCATGTAATTATAGGTGTTCAACACATGTGGAACTTTTGTGAGGCCGGACATGGAAAGGGGGAGCATGATGGTGCAGGGGCATGCATGAAAAGAGAATTAGCACGAGAAGAGTTAACGTATAAAGATAGTGCAAAGTTGATAGATGCAAAATCAATCGTCGAGTGGTGTAATGCTTCGATGGGTCTAGGTAATGAAGGCATGTCTTAAGTTCGTAGATTTTTTTGGTTGATGGATGATACTAACATTGCACCATATGAGGACTGCTATACGCTAATAGAATCGAGTGAGGTATACTCTTTCCTTAGCTCAAATGTACGTTCATGGAGTATTAATACATGAAAGATGACATGATTTTTTTCTTCATGTACAATGCAAGCCTGAAATGATTGTGAGTCAGGGGAGTGGGTTGACATATGTTTGAAAATTTATCTTAGCCTACTTCACACGTATCGCCCTCTGATGACATTGGAAATGACACAGATGGAATCATTGGTCGAATTTGACCATGTATCAGATCTAGTTCAACCAGGTGATATATCTACTTGCTTAATTGTTGAAATTCCATATCGTTATCTTACTTTGTACTGTATTCATAATGTTGATAAATTTTAAGATATTTTCTGCACATATCAATGCAGGGCATGTTTATGCATTTATTGTAGATGAAGACAATGAAGAGGGAACAAACTATTACTTGTGATGTTGTGTTGAGGCCACAAATAAATTGGAGGCCCCAGTTATAGATGGAGAAAACATTGAATACCCTACAGGCTCATTTGTGGTTACTGGAACATGGCTTAGAAGGTACCCACATTCGAGTGTTAAACATTGGCTATTTCAGGACTTTGACATGCATCGTAAGATTCTTCATTACTCGAACCTTGTCATGGAATCCAATATTTTTTTGGACAAATATGGGGATAGACATTTGAAGAAGACCTTTTGGAAGGTCTGTGAGTCTGACCATGATGCAATACTTGACACAATAAAGAGTAGAGTAGACCCGGATGGTTCGTTGGATTAATTTGTAAGTATATGCAGATTGGTTCTTATTAATTTATACTTGTATGCACATTAATTTTTTTGATGCCAATGCTATCATCTTCTTTTACTTTGCATATTTTTCAGTAACATACTAAACATCAATTGGTGTCCCCCTGCAAAAAATGCAGATATATGAGCCATCCAAGAGAATGTTAGCCAGAAAAGAAATGCAACATCCTTATTTTGATGATCTTGACAAATCTCAATCATGATTTTAAGCCATTAGAAAAGTGTGTGCAAAGCTTGGTGAGGGAATTTCAATTTATTCATTTGAAGTTAACCTTATCATGAGCAACTATGATGTAGACATTATAAGAGCATCTGAAATTTTAACTTACTCTATTCATGAGAGGTGTTGCATGCAATAGGTATGTTGGAATTCCTAGTGAAGATGTATGACCAGGAGTGACTAAGTTTTCAGACCTACATGCCTAACTGTAAGTGCCTTCCATCTATTTTATTTCATTTCCATTTTGGGTGCTCTTTCTTTTTCTCTTTTACTTTGCGTATTTATAAGTAAACTACTAAAAATTGATTGATCTCTCATTGTAGAAAATGTTGATTTATGAGTCATCAAAGAGAATCTCAGCCAAAAAAGCAACACAACATCCTTATTTTGATGAGCTTGACAAATCTCAAATTTGATTTCAAGCCATTATAAAAGAGCGTGTGAAGCTTAGCGAGGGAATATGAAGTTACTCAATTGAAGTTAACCTCATAATGAGCACCTATGATGTAGACATTTAAAGAAAATCTTGAATGTATGAGTGAAACTATAAAAGATCTATGAGAACAAAGTACCTAAGGCATTGTAATGATATTTACTTACATAATGAGATTTACTCAAATATTGTAATTTTGGAGTTGTTTGGTGCATTAGCACCTTGTTTTGTAAATGCCTTCAATAGGCAAATTTGCAAAATTTGAATTTTGAAATGTAAACAATGTGAAAAATGTCATGTAAAGGTCATATGTAATGTATTCAAATTATCAAAGAGATTATTAGGTGATTAGAGAAGTGATATAAAGCATGTAAGGTCGAATTAGGATTTTTTAGGTGTGTGTGTTTATTTGTGTAGGGGAATTCAAGAAACAAAGGAACATACCTTTAAACATTCAAGAATCCCATTAACTTGTCGAGGCAGCAATTATCATGTATCCAAACCCTCGAAATCTTAGATCCACAATTTTTCTTAGGACAAACTCACTCCACCATGCCAAACCAAAACCCTTATTTTATGCTAGTATAAGGAGGATTTACTGAAAGGAATGTTCAACACATTACCAGAAGATGCCACCACCTTAGAACTTCTTAAAATAACTTGTAAAAACTCAAAAGACAATCACCCAACCTCTACATGCAATATTTTATCAAACCCTAGGGTGAAACCTCATTTTTCATGCCCTCTTCCATCAAAATCTACAGGGGCAGCAACACAAACCCCATAAAGATTATTCCATTTCACTTAGAAATTTCTCATCTAATCCAACAAGATCATGTTGGGACCCTCTATAAAACCTCTCTCGGTATTGGCTATCTCGGAGTGGTTTTCCTGTGATGGCGGATTTTCAAGTGATGGAAAAAGTGTCAAATTCAAGTTGTGCAAAGTTACGAAGTAGTGCAACTTTCGCTCTACAACTTGTGTGACCAAACTAACTGCTCCAACACATTTGAATAGGTATTTTTATGCTATTCATGGTCCTCTTTTGCACCAAAACATGCAGAATCGCTCTAAGCTATGTTCCACCAGATTGATCCCTTAAGGGTTCAAAGAGCAAAATGGCTGCAAACTTCAACATGCTATTACTCAGATACCGTGATTCTTAGAAAATTCTCATCTAATCCTACAAGATTGAGTTGGGATCCTCTATAAAAACCTCTTTCGGTTTTGGCTATCTCAGATTGGTTTTCCCGTGGTGACAGATTTTCACTTGATAGAAAAAGTGTCAAATTCAAGCTGTGCAAAGTTGCAAAGTGGTGCAACTTTTGCTCAGCAACTCATGTGACCAAGTAGACTATTCCAATGCATTTGAATAGGTATTTTTATGATATCCATGGTCTTCTTGCACATCGAAACACGCGGAATCACTCTGAGCTATGTTCCATCAGATCGATCCCTTAAGGGTCCAAAGTGCAAAATGACTGCAAACTTCAGCATGCTATTACTCAGATATCATGATGCTTAGAAAATTCTCATCTGATCCTATAGGATTACATTGGGCTCCTCTAAAATATCCTCTCTCGGTTTGAGCTATCTTGGATTGGTTTTCCCGTGACGACAAATTTTCACTTGATGGAAAAAGTGTCAAATTAAAGCTATGTAAACTTGCAAAGTGGTGCAACTTTCGCTCTGCAACTCGTGTGACCAAGCAGACTATTCCAACATGTTCAAATAGGTATTTTTGTGCTAGGCATGGTCCTCTTTTTCCCCAAAACACACGGAATTGCTCCGAGCTATGTTCCACCGGATCGATCCCTTAAGGGTCCAAAGTGCAAAATGACTACAAACCTCAGTATGCTATTACTCAGATACCATGATGCTTACTAAATTCTCATCTAATCCTACAAGATTGCATTGGGCCCCTTTACAAAAAACTCTCTCAATTTTGGCTATCTCATAGTGGCTTTCCCGTGGCGACGAATTTTCACTTAATGGAAAAAGTGTCAAATTCAAGCTGTGCAAAGTTGCAAAGTGGTTCAACTTTCATTCTACAACTTGTGTGACCAAACTAACTGCTCCAATGCATCTGAATAGGTATTTTTATGCTAGGAATAGTCTTGTTTTACACTAAAACACATGGAATCGCTCTGAGCTATGTTCCACTGGATCGATCCCTTAGGGGTCCAAAATGCAAAATGGTTGCAAACTTCATCATGGTATTACTCGGATACTGTGACACTTAGAATATTATCTTCTAATCCTACAAGATTACGTTGGTCCATTCTACAAAAACCTCTCTCGGTTTTGGCTATCTTGGAGTGGTTTTCCCTTGGTGGCAGATTTTCACTTGATGGAAAAAGCGTCAAATGCAAGTAGTGCAAAGTGGTACAAATTTTGGTCTGCAACTCATGTGACCAAGAGGAATATTCCAATGTGTCTGAATAGGTATGGTTACACTAAGAATTGTCCTCTTTCACATTGAAACACGTGGAATCGCTCTGAGCTATGTTCCACCTGATCGATCCCTTAAGGGTCCAAAGTGCAAAATGGATGCAAACTTCAACATGCTATTACTCGGATATCATGACACTTAGAAACTTCTCATCTAATCCTATAGGATTGTGTTGGGCCCGTCTAGAAAAACCTATCTTGGTTTTGGCTATCTCAGAGGGGTTTTTCTCATGGCGATGGATTTTCACTTGATGGAAAAAGTGTCAAATTCAAGTTGCGCAAAGTTGCAAAGTGGTGCAAATTTCGCTCTGCAACTCGTGTGACCAATTGGATTGTTCCAACGCATCCGGATAGGTATTTTTACACTAGAAATGGTCCTCTTTTACATCGAAACAAGCAGAATCGATCTAAGTTATGTTCCACCAGATTGATCCCTTAAGGGTCCAAAGTGCAAAATGGCTGCAAAATTTAGCATGCTATTCCTCAGATACCATGATGCTTAGAAACTTCTCATCTAATCCTACGAGATCATGTTGGGCCTCTCTACAAAAACCTCTCTTATTTTTTGCTATCTCAGAGTGGTTTTCCCGTGGCAATGGATTTGCACTTGATGGAAAAAGTGTCAAATTCAAGCTGTGCAAAGTTGCAAAGTGATGCAAATTTTGTTTTGCAATTCGTGAGACCAAACTAACTACTCCAATGTGTTCCAATAGGTAGGTTTATGCTAGGCATGGTCCTCTTTTGCACCTAAAGATGTGGAATTGATCTGAATTATGTTCAATCGATTTGATCCCTTATGACGGCATGAAAAACACTAGAAAAGAGAAACATACAAATGACGGTTAATAAGTTTGAGTATTCCACACAAAAGATGTATGATCATTGGTGCAGAGCACCTTGTTCCTCCATTTGATGAAGAAGGTCTAGTTCCATGGTTTTAGTGATTATCTGATGTTAAATAGGTTGTTGTGGGTATTTTGAGCATGCTTTGTCTTGAATAAGGTCAATTAATACCATTAGGTATGTTTTAGGGTGACTTTTGGTTCTAGTGATAAAAAATGTGAAAATTTCAATCTTGCACTAGAAGTTGTCTTTGTAACCTTTGAAGGAAAATTTGTGAATTTGTATACGATTGTGAAATAATGGAATTTTGTCGATGTAATAAGGCTATTTGTATGCCATTTGTGTGGGTTTAGAGGTCATTAGATGTACTCATTAGGTTGGAGGAGTCTAAAGTTGTAAATTTGTAAGTTGCTTGAAGCAACAAATTTGAAATGTAATGGTTACTTGTTTTGAAAGTTGGTTTTTAGTTAGTTGAGGGCATGGATCAATTAGAGAAGGGTGTAAAACACTATGTAAAGCCTTGAGAGGCTCGAATGGAGGTTGTTGATGAACTTTTGGAGAAGATCTAATAAGAATTATTCACACCATTCTCTATTTTTTAGATTTTTGATACAAACTTATTGATCCCGTACTTGGTACAACCTCCAGCTTTTAGATAAAGAACATATTGGAATATTTTTATGAATTATTTTATGGAATGCCAATTGTAAACGTATTTTTTTGTTTTAGATAAAGTTGTTTAGCATCAATCAATTAATATTCAAGACAAATCATGAAGGACAACAATGGTCAATGCTAGGGCTAACTAATTAATAATTATACACGTGAACAATTCAAGCATGTACATGTCAATAAGGGAATCACAAGTACTAAAAAAAATGTAAGCCTCAAAAATTAGACACACAAATACATAGTATACACAAATTAATACAAAGTATATACACAAATACAAGGTATACACATGAAAACATGTAATCCACAAATTATACATTTGAACGCACCTGAGTCACAAAGTATACACGTAAGTTGTAAAGTATACACTTGAATACACATAACTCATATCTATTGAACCATCAATTTAGAATGAAAATATGGACAGGCATCGATAAAAGATATTTGTATTAATCAAATAGCCATGTAAGAATACATCAATATATGTCAGTATAAGTATGAAATATATGTACAAAATAGCCATATAGGCTTATGAGAATCCCATATAGGCATACAATGTCAAATATGTCCAATAAATATATGTACAAAATTGCCATGTAGGCATACAGCAAAGGGCTCTGGAATCAAAAGTCATTGCTCTCCATGCCCAGGAAATAAATTCTTTCCCTTTCCTTTTCGGTCAGATGGCGATAGGTCTGTCACTCATTTTTGTTGCACTTGAGGAGTTCTCCTAATACTCCTCCTAGTGTTTAGGTCATGGTGAAGTTTTAACTGTTACAATAAGAAGTAAAGACATGAATATATAGAAATTACATTATAAAAAATGATATATTTGACAAAATAATCACTTACCACCATCTCATGATATCTCTCCATAGGGTAAATATTCTCACGCCCATGCTCAGGCATGTTCAAGCCCTATATAAACCATACAAATATAAATTAAACTACATGAATCAATAATGGTTTGATTTTTCACTAACACCTATAACAAAAAAAGTAAATTTAAATTTACTAATTTGTCTCATACCTCTCCTATCAGAGCCATCGAGGATTGAATAGCAGATGACACACCAATATCCATTGCCTTCGTCACATTCAAAGGTGTTTTGGCTTGCATCATCTGAAAATAAAACAACAAATTATTCAAGGTAATCAACAATGTGCATATAAACTACACAAATTTATTAACTACTTGATTCATTAGCTAAACTCTTTATTCTATTACCTCTGTGTAGGTTTGAGTAAATCCACCACCACTGGGAAGTGTTCCATCAAAACCTCCAATATTAGTCTATTCAACATCCAAAATCGCATATTAAATTACCATTCGTAAAACAATGCTATTAACATGCAACAAATTTATAATTGTTTACTAGTTACATACCCCAACAATAGGTGTACTATAGAAATAAGTTTGTGGGGGGCCGATCTATCCAGTCTCAACATTGTGACCCTACAATTTTATTAAAATCATAAAAAAAAATTAGTTAATCTTGCATTTCAAAATCGAAATTTAATAAATTAATTTCAATGGACATGCATAACTTTTACCTAACTATCAATGCCATATGCCTCATGCAAAATGTCAGCTACCCTCTCCATCTCCATAGCTGTAAACAGATCTTGCATACCAGTATCCTGAGTGTCGATGGGGTCATATGAACAAGTAGCCCCGCAAGATTGACACACATGTGTTCGACGACCACCACTCAAACACTCCCCTGGATGGCGTTGCAGAATAGGGCTAGTATGATGGGTGGCACTTTGGGTCAAAGTGTTGATCGCTTGCAATGTCTCTATGTTAGCACTTTCCTTTGCGATGGAAGGAATAACAATGTGCTCATGAGGTGGCCTTGCGAGAGCTCGTCTACCTTGTCTCGTAGGATCTGGTTGTGCACCGGGTCTATCCTAAGCTGATCCCCCACCTCTCCTCTGGAAATCCCTCATATCAAAATAATTTTGGATTTTTTTCAATATGAATTCACTGTATAGTTTCCTAAGCAATATTGTGGGGCCTCGCAATTGTTGCATGGTGGGTAATCGAAGACCATGTACCACCTGTCATAAAATTGGTCCCTAATCTATTTGTGGTGGCACCAATGGATAGGAAACCTCTTCACATTGAGGGTAAGATTTTGATTTGTGCGTGGGTCGGTGAATAATGAGCATAAATAACCTTTTGTAATTTTTAAATCATTTACATCTTTGTATGATAGTTTATTTGCATCATAATCCATAGTCGCCTACCTCCTATCTTACCATCTAGTTATTTGTTTGCTAATTGAATCTACATTTTTTACCATATCTTTCAATGAATTTTCTAGGGTCATTCTTTCTACAGTTGAAGCATTTGGATCACTCAACCTACTAATCAAATCCTCAATTTGTTTATTTTTGTTCTCAATTTCACTCATTAAATTTTGTTGAGTGTTAGGAGGTGGTTGAGTGATTGGTGGAGGAGGTTGCTTTTGTGGTTGATTTTGATCTTGACTATTTGGTTGGTCTTCCTGTTGAGGATCTTGAGGGTTTGTAGGTTGATTTGCATCTCCTAAAAATTGAAACAAATATATATCAAATTCAACCTAAAACTAACTAATTCAAAACAAAAACAACAAAATCCTTACCTCTCACATCTCCTCGTCATTGTGGCACCATCGTTGTGAAGAAATATAAATTGTTGGTGAAATAATTTGTTGAATTGCCCCTCCTAGAATGCGAGCGTGTAAGTATGGGGGTTTTGTCCACGGCTACAAGAAAAAAATAGTCAAAATAACAATGACAAGTTTTCACTTTTTTTTTGCTTTTAACAAGAAATAACGCGAGTGCGTTATAACGCATGTGTTTTATAATGTACTCATGTTATTGGTTTGTTATTGCTGAGCGTTAGGCTTGGTACACTGAACCAATAACGCAAGTGTGTTATTGCTTTTCAAAAGTTTTTTGAAAGGTGTCCACAAAATTGCTACCCATTTCCATGCACCTGCCCAAATATTGGATTTGACATGTTACTTGAAGAAGAAATTGTAGACTTGATGGTATTGCACCAAGAATGCTCATTGTTGATTGTGTTTTTTGTTCACTTGAAGGAGTGTTTTCTTAAATGTGCGGGGCTATCATTTTACTTGTTGAAGGTGTCACTTGAGGATCGATTTGTTGAGCTTGAATGGGAGTAGAAGGAGATACTATAGAATTACTTGTTGTTATTAGTTCTTCTTTATCCTCATGTGGTAAACTTGTTGCTACATTTATTTTTTTCTCTAAAATTCCATCCCATGTTTCCTCTTCTATGAACTACACATCTCCGGGTGGGTGCATGGAAATGGGTAGCCAATTTGTGGCCACTTTCAATTTTTTTTTTGAAAAGTCATAATGCGAGCATGGTATAATGCGCTCGCATTATAATGTGCTCGTGTTATAACACACTCGCTTTATGACATGTTAAAAGAAAAAGAAAAAAGTTGAACTCATTCATTTTTATTTCGATTGTGTTTTTTGTTGTGCCCGTAGCCAAAACCCTCATTTTTCACGCTCGCATTCTAGGAGGAGGAATTGTGTAAAAAAAATCACCAATGGTTGCTATTTCTTCACAACGATGGTGCCACAATGATGAGGAGGTGTGAGAGGTAAGAATTGTTTGCTTTTTGTTTTGAATTTGTTCATTTTAGGTTGAATTTATTAGTTTTAGGTTGTATTTGATATATATTTGTTTGAATTTTTAGGAGATACAAATCAACCTGCAAACCCTGAAAATACTCAACAAGAAGAGAAACCAAATCCTCAAGAACAAAATCAACCACAACAACAACCTCATCCACCAATCACTCAACCCCCTCCTAGCACTCAATAAAATTTAATGAGTAAAATTGAGAACAACAAAAAGAAAATTAAGGATTTAATTAGTAGGTTGAGTGATCCAAGTGGTTCAACCACAAAAAGAATGACCCTAAAAATTTCATTGAAAGATATGTTAATAAATGTAGATTCAATTAGCAAACAAATAATTGGATGGCAAGATAGGAGGCAGGCGGCTAGGGATTATTATGTGAATAAAATATCATATAAAGATGTAAAGGATTTAAAAATTACAAAAGGTGATTTGAGCTCATCATTCACTGACCCACACACAAATCAAAATCTTACCCTCAATGTGAAGAGGTTTCCTATTCATTGGTGCCACCACCAACATATTAGGAACCAATTTTATGATAGGTGGTAGATGCTCTTCGATTACCCACTGTGCAACAATTGTGAAGTCCTGCAATATTTCCTTAGGAAACTATATAGTGAGTTCATATTGAACAAAATCCCAAAATATTTTGATATGAGGGACTTCTAGGGGAGATTTGGGGGGTCAACTTAGGATAGACCCAGTGCACAGCCGGATCCTACACGGTAAGGGAGATGAGCTCTCTCTAGGTCACCTTGTGAGCACATTGTTATGCTTTCCACCATGAAGGAGAGTGCCGAATTAGAGATATTTTAGGTGATCAACACTTTGACCCAGAGTTTCATCCATCATACTAACCCTATTATACAATGCCATCTAGGGGAGTCTTCGAGTGGTGGTCGTCAAACCCATGTGTGTCAATCTTGCGGGGCGACTTGTTCATTTGACCCCACTAACACTCAAGAGGTTGTTATGCAAGATCTGTCTATAGCTATGGAGATGGAGAGGGTACTTGAAATTTTGCATGAGGTTTATGGCATTGATAGTCAGGTAAAAGTTAGCATGTTCATTGAATTTAATTTATTAAATTTTGATTTTGAAATGCAAGATTAACTAAAAATATTTTATGATTTTAATAAAATTGGAAGGTCATAGTGTTGAGACTATATACATTGGCCCTCCACCTACTTATTTATGTAGTACACCTACCGTTGGGGTATGTAACTTGTAAACAATTATAAGTTTATTACATGTTAATAGCATTGTTTTATGAATGGTATTTTAATATGTGATTTTGGATCTTGAACAAGCTAATATTGGAGGTTTCGAAGGAACACCTCCTAGTGGAAATGGATTTACTCAAACCTATATGGAGGTAATAGAATAAAGAGTTTAACTATTGAATTGTACTTAATAGATTTGGTTTATTTTATATGCACATCGTTGATTAGGTTGAATAATTTATTGTTTTATTTTTAGATGTTGCAAGACAAAACACCTCTAAATGTGATGAGGGAAATGTAGATCAATGTTTCATCTGCTATACAATCCTTGATGGCTTTAATAGGGGAGGTATGAGGAAAATTACTAAATTTCAGTTTACATTTGTTGTTATAGATGTTAGTTAGTGAAAAATCAAACCATTATTGATTCATAGTTTAATTTCTATTTGGATGGCTTATACAGGGCTTGAGCACACTTGAGTATGGGAATGTGAATATTTCTCTCATGGAGAGAGATCATGAGATGGCGGCAAGTGATTATTTTTTCAAATATATCATTTTTTATAATGCAATTTCTATATATTCATGTCTTTACTTCTTATTGTAACAGTTAAAACTTCACCATGACCTAAACACTAGGAGTAGGAACACTCCTCGAGAGTGACACAAATGAGTGACACACCTATCACCATCCGATCGACAAGCAAAGGGGAAGAATTTATTTCTAGAGCATGGAGAGCAATGACTTTTGATTCCAGAGCCCTTTGTTGTATGCCTACATGGTAGTTTTGTACATATTTTGTATTGGAAATATTTGGCATTGTATGCCTATATGGCATTCTCGTAAGCCTATATGGCTATTTTGTACATATATTTCATACTTATACCGACATATATTGATGTATGCCTACATGGATATTTGGTAAATACAAATATATTTTATCAATGGTGTCCATATTTGCATTTTAAATTGATGGTTCAATAGATATGAGTTACGTGTATTCAAGTGTATACTTTACAACTTACATGTATACTTTGTGACTTACATGTGTTCCAATGTATACTTTGTGACTTATGTGTTCTCATGTGTATACCTTTTATTCATGCATATACTTTGTATTAATTTGTGTATACAAGGTATTCGTGTGTATACTTCAAGGCTTACGTGTTTTTGAGTACTTGTGCTTCCCTTATTCACATGTACATGCTTGACTTATTCATGTGTATACTTATTAATTGGTTAGCCCTAGCATTGATCATTGTTTTCCTTCATGGTTTGTCTTGAATATTAATTGATTGATGCTAAACAACTTTATCTAAAAGAAAAAAACATATTTTCAATTGGTATTCCAAGAATTGATTCATAAAAAGATTCCAATATGTTCTTGATGCGTCACCATATAAACACGTCAAAATATTTATATGTCAACTTGTTGCAATATTATTTCTTGTATACAAAATGGAATTGGGAGAAAGCAAGTTATAATTTATAATACAAATAAGAAATGGACTCAACATTGTCCTAGACCCCCAAATAGGTCTATTTAACAAAGAAACACACTCTCAATAACTCTTTCAATTGCAAAACACCATTGGTAAGCATTTACCAGTTTGCAAATCCACAAAATCCATAATTTTTAGGGTGTGATTGGCCCTCTAACCCCACTATCCTCTAAACCTTCACTTTTCTCAAATTTAAGAAGGGTTTATTGAAAAACCCATATCCAAACATCATACAACCTCAAAACCTCTTCCAACACTCTTCATTCTACCTGCACAAACTTAATTGACCAGAAAATTATGTTGTCCCTTGACTTTACTCACTTTTACTACCTCAAGCCTCCCTCTCTTTTTCATTCAAAACCCCTCTATTCCCAGAGCATCATGCGATAACATACTTTTGACTTCCCTTGTCCTTGCAGACCATTTGAACAGTCTGCTTGGTGACACAACTTGCAGAACGAAAGTTGCACCACTTTGCAACTTTGCACTGCTTGCATTAGACACTTTTTCCATCAATTGAAAATCCCTTGCCATAGCAAAACCACTCCGAGATAGCCAAAACTGAGAGAGGTTTTTGTAGAGGGGCCCATCAAAATCTTCTAGGATTAGACAAGAGGTTTCTAAGCATCATTGTGTCCAAGTAACAACATGCTAAAGTTTAAAGACATTTAGCACTTTGGACTCTTAAGGGATTGATCCGATTGAACATACCTCAGAGTGATTCTACGTGTTTGGGTGAGAAAGAGTTCCATGAATAGCATAAAAATACCTATTCCAATGCATTTGAAAATTCCACTTGGTCACATGAGTTGCAGAATGAAGGTTGCACCACTTTGCAACTTTGCACTGCTTGCATTTGACACTTTTTCCATCAAGTGAAAATCCGCCACCACAAGAAAACCACTCTGAGATATGCAAAACCGAGAGAGGTTTTTGTATAGGGGCCCAAAATGATCTTGTAGGATCAGATAAGAATTTTAGAAGCATCACGATATCGAATTAATAGCATGCTAAAGTTTGCAGCCATTTTTCACTTTGGACCCTTAAGGGATCAATCTGGTTGAACGTACCTCAGAGCAATTTCGCGTGTTTGGGTGTGAAAGAGGACAATTCCTAGCGTAAAAATACCTATTTAGCTACGTTGGAATAGTCTACTTGGTCACACGAGCTATAGAATGAAAGTTGCACCACCTTGCAACTTTGCACTACTTGCATTGGACACTTTTTCCATCAAGTGAAAATTCGCCGCCATAGGAAAACCACTCCGAGATAGCCAAAAATGAGAGAGGTTTTTGTAGAGGGGCCCAATGCAATCCTATAGGATTAGACAAGAATTTTTGAAGTGTCATGGTATTTGAGTAATAATATTATGAAGTTTGTATCCATTTAGCACTTTGGACTCTTAAGGGATCGATCCGGTTAAACGTACCTCAAAGCGATTCCATGTGTTTGGGTGAAAAAGAGGACCATGCCTAGCGTAAACATACCTATTCAAATGTATTGGAATAGTTTGCTTGGTCATATGAGTTGCATAACAAAATTTGCACCACTTTGCAATTGCTTGCATTTGACGATGTTTCCATCAAGTGAAAATTTTCCGCCACAGGAAAACCACTTCGAGATAGCCAAAACTGAGAGAGTTTTTTGTAGAGGGGCCCAACATGATCCTATAGGATTAGGTGAGAAGATTCTAAGTGAAAGGGAATAATTTTTATGAGGTTTGTGTTGCTTCCCCTATAGATTTTGATGGAAAAGGGCATGAAAAATGAGGTTTCCCCCCAAGGTTTGATAAAATATTGTATGTAGAGTTTGGGTGATTACATTTTGAGTTTTTGTAGGTGATTTTAAGAAGGTTTGAGGTGGTGGAATGTCTTGGTCAGGTGTGGAACCATTCCTTTCAATAAACCCTCCTCATACTAGCATAAAATAAGGGTTTTGTGGTTTGGCATGTTGGAGTGAGTTTCTTGTGAGAAAAATTGTGGATTTGAGGGTTTGGATACATGATAAAATCTTCCCCAACAAGTTTAGGGGGTTTTTGAATGTTTAAAGGTATGTTCCTTTGTAAATTAGGCCTAGTTAGCCTAATGAGGACAACAAAGGCAATTTTTTATGCACATGTTCCAAGACAATCACTATTGATTTTGAAGTATGTTTTGTAACTCAATAATAGCTATCTAGATCAGTCATTTTTTTGTGAATTCATTTGATAATTTTTCCTCAAAACACCACTTGGAGCCACACTTTTCACTTGGAAATTCATCATAAAACCTTGTAGCAGCAACTCCACCTTTGTTTCTTGAATTCCCCTACACAGATAAACACACACACACCTAAAAAATCCTAGGAATAACTTACTCCATTGATCTAAACTATCAAATTGGGTGGAGTAGTCATTATTGTTTATCTAGACTCTCAAAACCCCAATCTTGAGGGTTTATAGACCGGTTTGCAAAAAATCAATTCAAACTAATGATAAACTCAATGGATACCCTCATAAATAGATTAAAATGAAAGATAATTCACTATTCTACCTTAAAAAATAATATTCAAGGCCTTAAACTACTGTATAGGTCGTACAAGTTAATGAACTTGAAAAACTCATAAAATCACTAAAATAGGGACTTTATTGATTGTAAATATTCAAGAATACAAAAGATCTTTGATTTTCTCGACCTTACATGCTTTAGTTCGCTTATCTAATCACCTAATGACCTCTTTGAGACTTTGAATACATTACATATGACCTTCACATGAACTTTTTCACATTGTTTACATTTCAAAATTCAAATTTTACAAATTTGCCTATTGAAGGCATTTACAGAACAAGGTGCTACTGCACCAAACATGAACTCCAAAATAACTATATTCAAGTAAATATCATTACAATGCCTTAGGTACTTCGTTCTCACAGATCTCTTACAATGCCATACGTTCAAGATTATCTTTAAATGTCTACATCATAGGTGCTCATTATGAGGTTAATTTCAATTGAGTAACTTGAGATTTCCTCACTAAGCTTCACACACTCTTTTATAATGGCTTGAAATCAGAATTGAGATTTGTCAAGATCATGAAAATAAGGATGTTGCATTGCTTTTTTGGCTGAGATTCTCTTTGATGACTCATAAATCAGCATTTTCTGCAATGAGAGACCAATCAATTTTTAGTAGTTTACTTACAAATACACAAAGTAGAAGAGAAAAAGAAAGAGCATCCAAAATGGAAATGAAATGAAAATATATGGAACGCACTTACATATAGGCATGTAGGTCTCACAAATTAGTCACTCTTGGTCATACATCTTCACTGGGAATTCCAACATACCTATTGCACACAACACCTCTCATGAATAGAGTAAGTTGAAATTTGAGATGCTCTTATAATTTCTACATCATAGTTGCTCATGATAAGGTTAACTTCAAATGAATAACTTGAAATTCCATCACCAAGATTTGCACACACTTTTCTAATGGCTTAAAATCATGATTGAGATTTGTCAAGATCATCAAAATAAGGATGTTTCATTGCTTTTCTAGCTGACATTCTCTTGGATGGCTCATATATTTTCATTTTCTATAAGGGGATACCAATCGTTCTTTAGTAGGTTACTTAAAAATAGGAAAAGTAAAAGAAGATGATAGCACTAGCATCAAAAAAATTAATGTGCATACAAGTATAAATGAATAACTTGAAATTCCCTCACCAAGCTTTGCACACACTTTTCTAATGGCTTAAAATCATAATTGATATTTGTCAAGATCATCAAAATAAGTATGTTGCATTGCTTTTATGGATGACATTCTCTTGGATGGTTGATATATCTGCATTTTCTGTGAGGGGACACCAATCACTATTTAGTAGATTACTTACAAATAGGAAAAGTAAAAGAAGACGATAGCATTGGAATCAAACAAATTAATGTGCATTCAAGTATAAATTAATAAGAACCAATGTGCATATACTTAAAAATTAATCCAATGAACCATCTGAGTCTGCTCTACTCTTTATTGTGTCAAGTATTGTCTCATGGTCTGACTCATAGACCTTCCACAAAGTCTTGTTCAAAGGTCTACCCCCATATTTGGTCAAACACACATTGGATGCCATGACAAGGTTTGAGTAATGAAGAATCTTACGATGCATGTCAAAGTCTTGAAACAACCAATGTTTAACACTCAAATGTGGGTACCTTCTAAGCCACGTTCTAGTAACCACAACTAAGCCTGTAGGGTATTCAATGTTTTCTCCATCTATAACTAGGGCCTTCAATTTATTTTTGGCCTCAACACAGTGACACAGGTAATAGTCTATTCCCTCTTCGTTGTCTTCATCTGCAATAACTACATAAACATGCCCTACATTGATATGTGCAACAAATCTCTTGAAATTAGTCAACATTACAAATACACTACAAAGTAAGATAAGAATATGGAATTCAACAACTAAGCAAGTAGATATATCACCTGGTTGAACTAGATCCGATATGTGGTCAAAGTCAACCAATGATTCCATCTGTGTCAGTTCCAATGCCATCGAAGGGCAATACATCTAAAGTGGGCTAAGATAAATTTTCAACCATTTGTCAACCCACTCCCCTAACTCACAATCATTCCAGGCTTGCATTGTACTTGAATAACAAAAGAATTCCATCTTTTCTGTATCGATACTCCATGAACCTGAATTTGAGCTAAGGAAAGAGTGTGGCTCACTCGATCATGTTAGTGTACAATAGTTCTCATATGGTGCAATGTTAGTATCATCCATCAACCAAAAAAATCTACGAACTAAAGACATACCTTCATTACTTGAACCCATTGAAGCATTACACCACTTGATGATTGATCTTGCATATGTCAACTTTGCACTATATTTATACTTTAACTCTTCTCGTGCTAATGCTCTTTTCACACATGCTCCTGCACCATCATGCTCCCCCTTTCCATGTCCGACCTCACAAAAGTTCCACATATGTTGAACACCTATAATGACATGCATCTTGCACAACTAGTAGAACATACATGAGTTCTTGAACTGTGTTGTACAGTTATTCGGCCATATTATATGTTGATCAGATGCTATGCCCCTCTGAGTGAAACCACTATAGAACATGTAGAAGAAACCTTGCACAAACTCTAGAGAATGTGTGCAATAATCACTAATGTAAAAGTGGTACTCTCTCAATACCTTCCTTTGGTCCTTTGTACTATTATATGCATGAATGAATGATATGTGCACAAATATCAAAACCTGTGTGGAGTTTTAATACTGTGACTACACCTCATGTTGTGGTTGTAGAGTGTAGTTCTCCGCAAATTAAACCATTGATACTATGTTGCCAATTGGAAATGTGTCCTTGCATAGCTTGAAATGTGTGTCCAACCATTAGGCTCTATGGGTATGCATTGCATACTCAGATAGTATATTGTCATGAAACATGGACATAAACTAGTACATTGGAATCTTCTCAAGAACCAAATCACACCCTTTTTCTTGAGACCCATCTTTTGTAGCAAATGCCATTGTTTTATACTTCCCACACTCTACTAGTTTTTGTCCCACCTCATCTATGCTTTCCATATGTTGACATACTGGCATACGCTGGAAGCCACTGCAACGCTTGCATCAACCATCCAAGAATGTTGTCCTATAGAATATCTAGCCATCCTCTATTTCACATAATTTTTTTGATAAGAACTCTTTTGAAGATTTTGGTGGGGATTCTATGCCACAATCCTACAAAACATTGTTAGTATGCAAAACAAAAAATATAGAATGATAAACATCATAATGGTCAGAGAATTCAATATGTAGTCTACAACAACAAGTAGTGCGTGTGTGATTTATCTTGACATAAAAAGGTTTAATAATTTCAATTTTTTTTTGAGAAATACTAATTTGAAGATAATCATTTTCAAATTTACAAAAATATTGGGTTTGATTGATATCCAAAAAATGCTTTGGATGTGGCTCATGATTCTAACAACCGATAATGCTTCAATTAGTGTTCTCAATGCTTCAAAAACTTCTTTATATTTTTGGGACAATCTCCCTGATAATGCCCATAATTCATTTGAATCAGTGCCCTCAATTCTTTGCCACCTTTGAATGGCTCTTGATAAAGTTTTTCTACTAATTCTCGTTTTTTCACTCGTCTTTCTGTAGACATGGAAAAATTACAATTGGATTCGGCACATTTGATCCTAATTACTAACGTCATTTTTTTTGAATCACACTCTCAACTTATCATCACCTTCTATTTCTTAATTGGATAAATCATTATTTATTTAATTAGGTCTTTCTCCCCTTATTGATTAAATTAATCAATTTAATTTAATTAACCCTAAAATCCCTTTTAATTAAATAAATCATTTTATTTGATTAAATCCCTAAAGTCTTCTTGTTAAATTAAATAAATAAAACCTTATTTGATTTAATCTAACATTTTCCCACTTAGTTAAATAAATCAAATCATTTATTTAATTAATCATTTCCTCTCAATTCGGATTTAAATCAACTCATAAATTTGAGTCAAAATTGTCAAATCATCTAATCCCTCATTAAATTGATTAAATCTTGATTAATTTAATCCCTATCACTAAAATCCTCTAGAGAATGCAACTTGCACAATAAATCAATTAATTTGATTTATTTAATTGCCTATATTATCTCAACAAGGAATAAAGAAGGAATATTCCCTCAAGTTTGAATTCAAAAATCCAAGTGAATGGGAACTTCCAACAAGGCATTTAATGTCCTTTACATTGAGCCAAGTGACATTAACTCCATTTCTTTCTCCCTCCAACATGTCACATTCAGATTTCAAATTTGAATTTCATAGCATTTATCATGCACATTGACCAAAATGTGCTCATTCCTCAACCATTCACATCTTGACAAGTGGCACATAGCCATTGGATGTTGAATGATCCCACATTGCTCAATTCCAATCTCTCTTCCATTTTGGAAATCTATAAATGAGAGACTCTTCCTCTCATTCTATCATCCACAATTTGAGTAAACTTATTATACTCAAATCCATCTTCAAGCATAGCCATTTTCATTTCTCTATATCAAGCTCTTAGCTAGGTTATGCAAGAATTCAACCAAAGTGGATCAAATCACTATCAAGCTTACAAAGGAGTTGGGAAAGGGTTTATTTCAACACATCGATTGGAACCAACTCCCTCACGGGATCAAGAGTTTGTGTGTTTAATTAAGATTTCATTGCTTTCTTTGTTCATCTTTTCTACATTTTCCTATTTTTAGCATTGTAGATGCATTTCATGGGGAATCCTTGTTTTACGTTGCATATGATCTAATATTGTGTTTGTTTGTTGTATTTGTGCAGGTATAAAACTAGGGGTTCACATTTTGGTGCTAGAAGGAGGGATTGAGCAATTTTTAATCACGTTTTCTTAAAAATTCCATGTTTTTTTCATTTTCTTTTGCAGGTTACAAGCCTACGGATCTATATTGCATTGCATTTATAGGCGCAACACTATATCACACCGCTGATAACCCAACATGCGCTGCATTTTATTCCCACATCAGGATTTTCAAAACTTCAAACTCCTTTGCAAATCCACAGTTCCAAACTCAACCGCACCCAATCTCGTGGCTCTATATTGCGCCACATTTTCAGGCGCAACACCATATAGCACCGCATTTTTTTCCAAACCATGTCACATTCGCTTTCCCTCTCAATTTTTTTGAAAAAATCCCAAACTCGGCCACGGATTTCCAATCACAAACTGCACTGCCTACGAAACTCTGCCACACCTGTGCTCTCTATTTCTGTAGAGCGTCGCACCCAGTGAAACGTGTGGCACTATATAGCACTACTTCTATTCAAAACTGCATCGCACCTACTAACTGCGCTATGAAAAACAGTCAAAATTCAAAATTTTAACATGTGCTTTTTGAATTTTTAGATTTTTTAACTATTGACCTGTTTGTTGTTTTTGTATTCTCTAGTTTTTTTCATTTTGCAGGTTAGAACAAGGGAGAAAGAAAAATAGGAGGTTCATCATGGCATCATTTTCGTCACACATAAAGTGTTTTAAAACACTATAGTATTCTTTAACACTTTTAGAGGATCTTTAATTATGTTTTAAAAGGAATTTGTTTAATTTTATGCTCTTAGGACACTAAAATTTCTTTTGGGCTCTAAAAAGAACAATAAAAATTTTCTTTCAAATTTTACAAAGAAAGGGCTTAAAAAGAACTTTAGAAAAATTCACTAGATTTGGTTTAAGGATTAATAATTGAACAAAGCAAATCTCATACTTCCTTTGGTGCTTAAAATGAATTCACTATTGTTTTGAAGGATAAAAATGAACAAGTATTTTTTTGTCTTGTAATTACTTACTCAAGGTAATATCACTAAATAGACATATGCGCTTCTCTCACGCTTTATTACAATCTTGAGAATCAAAAGTCTTGGTGGTGATCTTATATTGTGTAAGTAATTTCCTCCACATTTCATCTTGGGTACCTTAAAATTGAACCAAACATGTGAGTGTGAGCACGGTATATTGCTAGTGTTCTCCCTTTGTTTTTCAACGAAGTTTGATTGAACTATGGGATATGCTAGCTTGCTATTATTTATCTTAGTGGGCCTGCCTTGTGAGAAAAAATACTCACCCAAGGGAACGACCCAACCGGGAACACGCTAAAGCCAAGCAACTTCCAACCAATATATAAGTGTGGATTCTTGAAGAAAGTTCAAGAATCATGAGGATTATTTTGAGGACAAGGGCAACAGTGGTCTCTCACTGCATGGATAGTCCCCCACGAATGGAATGCTTGAATTAAAACCTATTGTTTAGAAAAGGCCAAATCTTATCTATTTGTTGGTACAAAAGGTCATGTCCTTTGAAGTTGCCCCATGTTATACACGCGGTTCTATTGTAGAGATGAAAAGTATGCCATGGGAGATTCATGGGTACTGATGCTTGGCTGACCTGAGAAGTGAGTGCATTGTAAGGTGGATCATGTGTGGTCAAGCATCTAGTCATTTGCACTAAATATTTGGAGCTGGATTCATCCAAGTGGGAACCCAACAAATACTATCTTTTCAGCCTAGGGTTGTGCATGTTATTGAGACACCTTGCTTGGTTCTCAAAACATTTGAAAACAAACATTCACAAGAGTTTCAAAATTTCACACCCTTTTAGGAAACAAATACCCTTAACGAATCCAAGTTCTCTTTCTTGCCCTAGGGATTATATCCTTAGAGGTTTCTAAGTACTTAGGTTTAATCATAATTTGTTTTCACCAAATTCAACACTAAGAAACCTTTGCTTTGATTTCCCTAATTTCCACATAATGCACTTTATGGGATGAAAGAAAATTAGGACATTGGACATTAAATTTGAAACAAATCAAGAAAGTGTTTGTGGTAAAATGAACCAAATGTAAGCAAGATATTAGACAATTGAACCACACATGTGCTTGGTCCCTTTTGATTCATTTGGTTTTCATGCAAACATTGGTCTTTTGGTTTGAACCACTTTTAGCGAAAATCATGTTCTTCAATATCTTGGTCTAGTAAAAAAGTCCTCTTAGGTTCATCTAGGATCAAGTCAAACACTTCATCCATCTCAAACATCATTCAAAATCACATCTCACCAGCAAACTCTTGGGAACTTTGAAAAAATGACTTATGCCAGACTTTTAGGAAAAATCAGCATCACCTTGTTTGGCTTAACACATCTAGCCAAATTATCCTTTTGTGTATGATTTTACTCTAAGATAACACAACTTCCTAGAGTTTACAAGTGCATTATCACCTTGTTTGACTTAACACACTTAGTCAAAATATCAACAATCAAATCAAACCAAGTCCTAAAGTCTAGCATTGATCCAAAGTTCCTAAAAGTCTAGAATCAAAACATTCATATCATTCACCCAATTCATCCTTCATATCACTAGTCCTAAATATTTTAAGAGGTCAAAAAGGTCAAAACACAAGAAAAACATGGAGTTTAAACTCAATTCTTACATCACGAGTAATCCAATTCAACCAAACTATCCAAGCCTTACAATTCCTGTTGATTTTCAAAACTTTCATCTGTAAAATACATACATGGGATCATTATCTCCTACAAACCTCAATGGTACAACAAATGTGAGTTTTCCCAATCTAAATTTTCGAACATCTTTTCCTATGGTAGATTTAAATCAAAGAAAGCATACAAATCTATCAACAAAAAAATCAAGGCATGAGCCTTCCCCCTTTACCAACCATCAATCAAACAAATCTGAGCAACACCCCCCTTCATAAGTCAAAGTATCATATGAAATCCTCCCATTTTTCCACCAACATTGCAACAACAGATGGAAACCATCCAAGCAACCTGAATGGTCAACACAACCACCATCCCTCAAGTGTCTCAAGGACCAAGAATCTCCATCACACCATTCACCACTCAAACTCCAATTATCAATAAAACCGCCCCTTTCATCACAACAGTCAACACCATTCCAAATCCACCACCACCACCAAAACACAATATGGAAAATTCATTCTCCATCGTGTTGCAATCTGCTCGACAAGATGCCTACTAGAAGGTGCTCCAAAACCAACAAGCTATGCAAGGGGCTCAAGTAGCCCAACAAGCACAGGGTCAAGCTCAAGCCCAACACCAAGCTCGACAGGCGCAAGCATAATTCCATGCACTATTGCAAGAAATCGATCAACAAGTGTATCAACAAGTAACTCAAAAAAAATCCCAACAACAAGCATTGTTAGCACAACAACAACATGACCAACAACAAATGTAGGCCTTACTCCCTAAGAAAAGCTTGCAAGAGATTCCCACCACAATCGTTGAAAATGATGATCAAGATCCATCCACCAATGATCATGTTGAAAATGTCTCTACATCACCTAATGAGTTAGAGAACATATCTCAAGAATTTATTCCAAAGCATGATCAACATATTCCATCAAGGTCTAGCAATGGTCCCTCCCAAGGCATATTGACATTCTTTGACCTCACAGTTGAGAATAGTGAAAGAATCTTTGACTTTACACTTGATCCAAATCCATTCAAAGAACAAGTGGATATTAAGCCACTTCCCATGCCTAAGGATGATACCCAAGAACCCTTTGTGAGCAATCCACCCTGTGAAACTCACCCATGTCAAGAACTTGATCCAAAGCATATTGAAAACAATTCTAAAACTAATCAAGATCAAGAATTTATATCTCCAAGATACTATAATGATCTAATGGGAACTCTTTTATCTATACAAGATGTCACAAAAGATGATCATATCGGTATAGAACATACTCCTCCATCTACCCATGAGATGCTTTCTTTGGATGAACACGTAGATGATCTTCATTCAAAACAAGAGTTTCATACTCTTGATATCATTACTAAGGAAGAAGAGTCTCCTACTCTTAAATTTTTTACACATGATCAAAGTATAGAAAAATATAAATACATACCAAAAGTGGATCATGAAGAAGACTTCTACAGAAGTTATGAATCAAAGACATCATATGGATACATATATCAAAAGGCTTCTACAAAAGTTGCAAATTAGAAACATCCTATGGAGACATAGCAGAAATAGAACATGAAGAAGGCTCCTACAAAAGTCATGAATTAAAAACATCCTATGAAATGAATCATGAGGAAGACTTTTATGTGGACAGTCAATCATCAAAACCTCTTAAAGAAGCATTACAATCTGATATCTCACAAGATCAAGCCAAAGAAATCAATCAGGAGGTTATCTCAAAGATAGAGGATCCTATCACTTATAAACTTGGATCACTTACCTTTATTAGGGAAAGCTACCTCATCAATAAGGAAGTTATCAAATTTGAAGATCCAACACAGAGCAGAGAAGGATTAGCACCTTGTTTCCAAGGTAAATCATATCCTATTGCAAATAAAATGTTTCAACAAATGAATTATCAAGGCAAAGGATTAGGCCTACATGAACAAGGTATCTTAGAACCAGTGTAGATTGTTCGAAATCCTAAGCATCAAGGCCTTGGTTAATCGACAATCAAGGGATCTCAAAATATCAATGATACCTCTATAAAACTAGGGGAAACTTTGTCTTAAACAAATGTCAACATAGGGGGCACGAAGGATCCTTATGATGAAAGCAATGTCAATACTACAACTCGCCACGTCATGAATCTCCATCCACCCATCACCCCATTGAAAAATTGGGACCAACATAAAAATAAATATTTGAATCAAAGAACGAAGAATGAAATCAAAGAAAAAGAATTACTGAAGCATGAAGGACAGATCAAATATGTATGGATACCAAAAAAATACAAAGAAAGATGATCCCTATCAAACTCCATTAGTCAAAGAAACTATGGGGAAAAATAAAAAAGGGAAAAGTATCTATCAAAGATGTCCATAAAGGCAAAAGCAGTCTTTTGAAGCAACATATAAAGTATATCAAGCAGTTGGTCATAATTCCACACACACTTTTGTATCCACCCATCATTTCTCATCTTCCCAAGTTTAGAGAGTGAAAGGTTCCAAACTATCAACCAACCCATATTTTATTCATAAACACACACCATCCACTCCTCCATGCATGATATCCAATTCTCACATTGACCATTTGTTGGCAACGAACCTTCATCATAAGGATTTAGAAGGCACTTTATCACGATGTGCGCATAAAGAAAAAGTCAAGTCCAGTATCAACAAAGCAGATCAGGAATCTCAAAAGTTGCATTCAAGTGCACGTATCTTGGAAAGACAACTTCTTCAAATAAGATATCGATGGCACATTATGAAAGAAGCATCTACATCAGCACCACCAAGTGGTTCAACATGAGCATAAAATCTCTTGAAAAATACAAAAAAATCAAAATATATAATAAAAATCAGAAAAAAAGATTGAAAACAGTAAAGAAAAAAATCATCCTCTAGTGAAAACTACTTCGATGGCACTTTGGGTAGGTACCATGATGAAAACCTGGAAAATAGGCATCATGTGTAGAATCAAGTATCTACATGTGCCATTTCAGGAGAAAGCATCTTATCACATCCACAATAAAACCAACATTCCATCCATATCATTTGTTCATCCATGAACAGTTTATCCAATCCATTTTCATCCGTTTGCATCCATACTCCAAGGTATCTTAATCTTGATGAAATTGTGGTGCACACTTTACACTTGCTTATGGTATTCATCTTGATATGGGTCATTTTCATTGATCCTATCCAATCCATCATTATCTAAGCCATGAAGCACTATCCAAATGAGCATTCCTCTATTCAAACCCCTTATCTTATCGCAAGATAATCCTTGGCATCATTTGCATAATTACCATATCCATCCATGCATACACCTATCCAAGAATCCACCCATGGCCTTTCAAACATTGCTAGACACTAGGGGCAAATATTTGCATCTTGCTTTGGGAATAAATCTTGATATATATCCTCCAACTTACATGGTGATCCAAACATTGGAAAATGTGAAATCATATTTTGACAAGACGACGTTCCTTATCAAGCTTTATCTTTCGTCGAACATCAATCCAAGATAATCAATATCAATTTCATCTAATGTGTACTTCAACATCACATCAAATCATTCAAAAAATTTTTGTTCCAAATCAAGATTCATCAATCTTTATCAATCAAATCCAATCAATTATCACCTTGTTTGACTAAACACACTTAGTCAAACTACCCTCTTGTGCACGAGTTTACTCTAGGATAACACAACTTCCTATAGTTTACAAGTGCATTATAATCTTATTTGACTTAACACACTTAGTCAAATTATCCAATCCATCATCAACTTGTTTGACTTAACACACTTAGTCAAACTACCCTCTTGTGCATGAGTTTACTCTAGGATAACACAACATCCTAGAGTTTACAAGTGCACTATCATCTTATTTGACTTAACACACTTAGTCAAATTATCCAATCCATCATCGACTTTTTTTAATTAACACACTTAGTCAAACCATCCCTTTTTCTACAAGTTTACTCTAGGATAACACAACTTCCTAGAGTTTACAAGTGCATTATCAATTTTGTTTGACTTAACACACTTAGTCAAACTATCAATCCATCAATCCAATTGATCAACATTAAGCTTGTTTTTTACCAAAAACCCAAAACAAAGAATTGATATCATCACATATCCATATCCAAATCGTCAAAATCATGCGAAAATTTCAAAAATATTCAAAAAAATCATCAAAAATCCAAAACATGTCAAAAATTAAAAAAAATAAAAAAACAAAAGCAACCGGCTGAACTATGTTGTCTTTGAGTTTTAATGTAGGCAAGGTTGATCTTTGATCATCCCCTGAGATGGTTTAGGTCAGTTCTTTAGGTGTCCATCACAATGGCAATCCGTTTGCCCATTTATTGCACATTTTAGGTCAGACCTTTAGGAGTCTGTCACAATGGCAATCTGTTTGCTCATTTATTTCACATTTTAGGTCAGTCCTTTAGGCATCCGTCACAATGGCAATCCATTTGACCATTTATTTCACATTTTAGGTCAAGCCTTTAGGTGTCCGTCGCAATGGCAATCCATTTTTCCCATCTTTTTCACACCCTAGGTCAGTCCTTTAGGTGTCTGTCGCAATCTGACAATCCATTTCCCTTCCATCTCATCATGCAGTCAAGTCAATTATCAGCCGAACTATGTCATCTTTGAGCTTAAACATAGGCAAGGCATCCTTTATCGACCCCCGAGACACAAAATCCTAAAACATTTGTAAAATATCTCAAAAATACCAAAAACAACCTCAAAATATTTGAAAAACCCAAAATGGTGCATCCATCTCATCTCACTTTCACTCGCAATAATCATCACTCATAATAAAATCAATCATCGCCTTTATCCTTTGGTGAAGCAATCAGAAGCAAGTATAGCAGGTTCCAAAGTGAACACCCTAATCGTCAAAGTCTCAAAAGTCTAAGTCAGTAAGCAAGCAAGTTAATCAACTCAGAGTATCAATATCCTATCACCCAATCAGTTCCACCAAAACCCTAATCACAACATGTCCTAGGATGAATCCTTCCCACGATGGACATAAGCATCAGGTATCCCATAGTAGTTTAGCCTTGGCTAGCAATATGAAGAACATTAGCTTGTTTGTTTACTTTTTAGTTGGTCTTTGTGACTTATCTTATTTTGAGCGCATTTCAAGAACCTCTCAATGATGCCTAAACAAAACAGGTTTAGAGAGAAACGAATGGGGAAATGATCATTATCTTTTTTATCTATTGCTCTTGTGGGATACACTTATAAAATAACTTAGCCATGCATCCTTTGTTTGGTTTGTAGGGAGTATTTTTTAGGTATCTTGTTGACCACATAGGAAGGCTTTCTTTTTTATGTTTTGGCCTGAGATGTTTAGAATGTCTAAACTACATCCTGAATAAGGCTTTGTATGCTAAGTGTGAACATGAATAATCCTATCTTATTGACGAGTCAAAGTCCATCACACTAGGTTCAATGCCATCCTAGTCCATGCATCGTACCTATGTGTGTTATCAAACATAAAATAATTGGCCCTTTGAAAATCCCAACTCCTGGTAAGCAAATCATCATCATCATCATTCATAATGTAGACTTTTTGGACCCTCTTGTCATCATTCTTATTCTTCTTATTCTTCTATCTTTACTAACATTTATATCTAAAGTAGGTGTGAGATCTCCAAATATACACGAGGCTACCCATGGCCAATGACTGTGTACATCAAAGAATTATCTTTCGTCCTCTAATCAATAGAACAACTCTCGCATTTTATCGTGATTTCGATCGAAAAATCAAAATTTACGCTCGATCTCTCGAGGGGGAATATATCATCATAATCCTTCTGCTGAGGCGATAGTGGGGCATTCAGAATCAAAAGTTTTTTTGAATTTTGATCATAGCAGTTTATTCTTTAAATCATTGCAACAAGTACATTGCTTCAAAGAGGGGAAAAATGTAGACATGGAAAATGTACAATTCGATTCAACACATTTGATCCTGATTACTAACATCATTTCTTCCTGAATCACACTCTCAGCTTATCATCACCTTTTTTATCTATTGTGCCTATTGCACACATGCCCTATTCAGAATGAGGACCTTCTCTTCCCTCTTTTGCTTGCAGGGTCCTTTTTATTTTGCCTTGTTTTGCGTGCCCATTTTTGCACCCTAAAAGGTCAACATATTCTCAAAAGTCACATTTTAAGTTTGACCAAACTTGGCCCCCTTGAAAAATGTTAAACTCTTAATTCTTTTCAGGTTTCCTTATCTGTCAGGCTCTCTGACATCCGTGGCCCCTCTCGGGCCCGAACCCTCAGGTTTCCTTTCCGGCTTTGCCGTTGCTGATGGCCGACGTCCGATGTCTTTCCGGCCTGCCAGGCCCGACTTTCCAGGATTCCCTTCTCGGGTTTCCTCTTGGACTTCTCCGTTCCAAATGGGCACCAACTTCCATCTTCCCAAACCTTGGACCTCGGTTTCTTGTCCACCATTTGACTTAACATTTCATAGATTCTAAAACGACCGTGGCTAGACGTCTTTCCGGCCACCAGACTCCAGATCACCCAGTACCACTCTGAAAATTTGAATTCACCAACTCAACTTGGTGTCGTACGGGGCATTTAATTGCGTCATTAATTACATTTGGGGCTATATAAACATGTTTTCACTTGTCATTTTCACATGACTGTGAAAATTGAAAGCTCAGTGCCGCCCCAATATTTTCCACCTTTGCACCCGAACTTACACTTTGTTGTTCTTCGTGAAAGTCCACATTGAGCTTCTCTGGGAATTGAAGGTACATTTTCCACCACCCCTGCTTTTTGTCTTTTCAAAGAATTTAAACTTAAATTCAAGTAAAGGGTAAAACGAATTCGAAAACTTGTTAGTGTAGTGTCCCTTGCTCAAAACCCACCAGTTAAAATAAATGAAAACAACATTTAAACATCAGAATTTACCTTCGGAACTTGAACTTTCCATCATTCTTTGTAAGAGGTGACCGCCTTCCTCGGGCCTGGACTTGTCCATGGCCGTTACCTAAAATTTGAACTTAGAAAATTGACTGCGACCGAACTTGACCCGGGTCCTAACCTCCAGATTTCCCCTCTCGTGTTTCCATTGTGCCTTCGCCATTCCAAACGACCTTCCTAGAGCGTCTTCCCAACCTTCGAACCATGGGTGTGTGGTGTCCATCTCAAACTTACAGAGAAAAATCAAATTCCAATCTCACCTCGGACTCCGGTGTTCAGATTTCCATCTCTGGATTTCCATGTCCATTTTGCAATTATCAAGCAGCAGACTCCGTTTGTCTTTCCGGAACCCGGACCCTGACTCTGCAAATTCCATCGCAAGCCTATAGAAAAAACCAAATGTCCAAAGTGTTGCTGGACCCCGACATCCAGAATTCCCTGTGTGGGATTCCATGTCGCTTTCGCCATCTCGAATGACTATCCCAGGATGTCTTTCCAACTCTCGGACCCCGGTCTCACTTCATTCAAAGCGTAAAAACTAAACAAAGATCATAACATCCAAGCGTTGTTCAAACCCCGAACTTCAGAATTCCATCTTCGTGATTCCTTTCCGATTTTTTTGTTCCAAATGACCGAACCTGACTGTCTTTCTGATCTCTGGGCCTCAACCTTTGGTTCGCCGTCGGGCTTTCCTACCTGATAAATTTGTCCCTAGGGATTACCCTCTGGACTTTCATCCTCGAATTGCTGCCTGCATTTCATTGGTTTGCATGATAGTCGCATGAGAGCTTCCCAATAAGGGCAACCCAAAATCTAGAACCTCACACTTGGAGTGATGTCTTCTCTACGCTGTTCCAAATAGCCTTCCTGCAGTTGAAGCTCGAACGCCTAAATCAGAGCTCACACAACCTCCAAATTGAAATCGGACTTCGACCCACTTCCTAAAATTTGGTCTTCTTTCATGTCAGCCCTTCATTGATCAAATCCATGACCAAAAAAGTCATTGGGAGTTTCATGCCTCGTTTGCCCTTCCAAATGACATTCTGCCAAAGGAATTTCGACCCTGGGATCCTGGATCGCCTGGTTTGTTTCCTAATGATGTTTTATCAAGTGTTAGACATTTATCAAAAGTGAATGATGATTGTAGAGCTAACCTTGATGTGCCGGGATTTTTTTCAGGCCGCTTTTCCATGTTTAATGTTACTGATTCACATCTCTTTATGCAAGATTTATGGAATCCAGTGCAGAAACCTTTGGTGCCACCAAGGAAAAGGGAAAGGGAACTACCAAGGCACCTCAAGGCAAGGAGCACAAGGATCAGATGAAGTTCAAATTCTAGGGTGTGCCATTGCACTCTAGAATCACCACTCTTTGGAGAGACATCACATATACCAATATCGGGCATGTCAATATTGATGAATTCACATGGAGGGTCAGGGTGAACCCTGAAATGGAGAATGAAAAAATAATCAAGAGCAATGGACTTGTTAAGGGTGCAGGCTTCCCCCTAGCTTTGGTGGCCCCCGAGCTGGTAATGGCATGTCAAGAAGCATATCAACCCCATACCAGAACCACAGTGGAAAGAGATGGAAATATTCTTGCAGACATGTCCCCTCTTGGGATAACTACAACCTTCCACATCCCCACCTTTGAAAGTGTGGAGACGCCAACTATGGAAGAATGCAAGGCGTTATGGGATCAAGATCCTATGAGGTGCAAGAAGCTGATTAATCGGTACTAGATGAAGGATAAGCAGGCCAGTGTTGGCAAGGTCTTGCAGGAGCTCTTCTGCAATAATTTCTTTGAGGATTAACATGACTTCGTCACCTTACTAAGTAGAGTAATGGGTCTTCCTGCTGTAGCCTTCTTCTAGGAGTGGATGTTATACTTTGTGGAGAAAATCCTCCGTGGTGATGCTATCTTTGATAGGGGAGAAATAATCAACAATTGCTTCCACGAGAAATTTATCAAAGTGAAGAAGACCTCTTAGTTCTACATGATGTCCTACCTAGTTTATTCGCTTTCTGACCAACGACATTATCATGGACTCAACATGATGCCCAACGTGGTGACAGGGAGGGATGTCAAGCCTTATGACAGATGCCCTTAGTTGCAATACAAAAACTTCAAGAGTGAATGATGCCTTCATTAGCTACATCATCCGATTGCTTGGAGGATATTTTCAGAGAAGAGTATCCCATAGTGCCAAGGCCCTCCTCAAGCAGTATGCCTTCTTATACATACAATTCCCCAATTTCACATAAATTTGTGCCCAAGGATTCACGAAAAGGCCAAACAAGCTACCCTGCTACCCCAATGACTAGATCATACTATTAGAGCTGACATGGCAACTACAACACATTCATAATATCCTGAGCACCAAACACCTAACATGGATGCCTTACCCTATAGGCCTTGGTCAGGGAATGTACAAGATTCATACCTCCCAATGTGTGAGATATTCAAAAAAGTAGTTGGCCGAGTACCACTTCTAGCAGTATATAGCTTGGTCATAAATGGACCCATATGGTAATATTAGAAAGCCACTAGGACCCAAATATGCCCACCTCCACAATGTTGAGGATTTTTGGGCCAACGATAAGGATGATATTGAGGTGCAGTGTGACACTACATGCACATGACTGCCCTCTACGTGCAAAGAGTGAACTTGTGCCCGGTTCTGAATCAACTTGAAGAAGATGAGAGCATGGTGATCGACCCAAGATATAGTGTCGTCGCCAACCTACCATTGCCTATGATCGATCGGGATGAGAAAGAGGTTGATAACCTTGACATACTCACCAAGCCTGTGGAAATTCGAACAAAGGCATGGATCAACCAACGAGTGGCACGACTGAAGCAATAGGGAGTCGCCTTAACATTCAAGGAACTCAAAAGTGATCCAAGTGGCTCTCATGGTGGGGTGTGTGCTGTGACAACTCGGGAAACCTCCAAATCCCCACCATCTATCAAAACCAAAAAGAAAAGGGGAGCTAGTAAGGAGGGGCCTAACCCAAAGTTTTACGCTCGAAAGGTTTCAGAGGGCGAGCCTTCCAAGAAGCAAAAGAAAACAGTTGGGGTTGTTGATATGTTGGTCATACCTGAAGATCCGCTCCTTGAGGGTAGAGAGGAAGAGTATGACCAGCCAAGGTCTCCATCTGTTGCAATTGTTGCTGCTATTACCACTATCCCGCATACTTTGCTTGTAGTTGTTGCTTCCTCCCTGCCTACAGTGGACATCTTTGTCCACCTTTCCTCAGCTTCTCCAATCATGCAAGTCATATCGGTGGATTCATCTTCTACCATGACCTCACCACTCTCTCCTTCTTCTATGTCTCCTTCCCATTCCTCCACTTCCATTGTTACAATGCCTACCCTTAGTCTGCCATAATCCTTCATAAAATACATGTAGAATGTGCCATTCAAAATTTTGAGGATGTTGATGAGTCCAATAGTACAAGTTGTAATAGCCTAGGCTATGGCTAACACTCCAGCTCTCCCTCCCCCAGCCGAACCACCAATAATGAAGGCAACAATGCAGATATATGATGAGATCGAGTGACAACAGCTAGAGGCTGCAAACGGGCCCGAAGATGAAGAATTTTAATATCATGAGCATCTGATGTTCAAGTGCCGAGAGATCGATGAAGTTTCATATGAATCATCCAGTGAAAGCAATGAGGAGATGGAAAATAAATTAATCTGGGAAACACATGATCCAGAGCTCAACACTGAATGGAGCAAGCAACTTAAGGAAATTGAGGATAAAGAAGTTGAAGATCGGCTTACGGTTGAAGAAGAATTTGTTGCTCCAGAGACTGAGGCCAATAGGTCTCCTATTGAAGGACATGATCGAACTCTGGAGCATGAAGAGACATCCCTCGATGTGGATGGGAAAAGAGATAAGCTTGGGGAACATGAATGTGATCAAGATAAAGAGGAGAAAGATGCTAAAATAAAAGATCCCTCCGACAAGCAATTGCCCAAGTCTCCTGCCAAATGTACAATGCTCGTACAAGACTCTGATGAGGAGAAGGAGGATGCAAGGATTGAGAAGGAGGCCCTTTTCATCAGAACCATTGAACTTGGGGCAAAGGGTAGCAAGGACCAATGTGAATCACCCAAGGAGGGGCCCCAAATGTCTGATTGTCTTGGGAATCAGCTTAGGCAAAAGAATCCCAACCTAAAGGATCCTAAGGGAAGGCTAGAAGCCATACTGGCCATAGTATAGATAAACACCAAGAAAGAGAAAAGGCCAAAGATCAGATCAAAAGTAACCATGGATGCCTCCAGATCTAGGGTAGTACAAATGGCAACATCGGTGGTTGGAGAAAAAGAAATAACCTATAATGTCTCCACCATCGACTTGAGGGTGGCCACAAGGGAGAAAAAGGTCGACCACCTCCAGGAATCAGTCACCATGGTGGTGCACCTTATCCAACAAGATAATGTTTCAAAGGAAGAACTCAAAGCACAGGTGGCCAATTTGATTGTTGGAACTGTAGAAATTTTAAATTTTGTAGCCTATTTTATTTATGAGATTCCATCATTAAAGCCCTTACATTAAGCATAAAGTCTCCTCATGTCATTAATTGGCCTATTCTATGTTCTTTGATCCTTCTTGAATTCACTTATTCCCTTTTGTTTCATTAAAAGATCCCTATCGGCAAGACATGGTAGAAGTCTTCCCGAGATGTGTTATCATTAACATGTATTGGTTGCAGATAGTCGGTGGGACTTTGCAGAATGTTTCGGCTTAACTAATAAGTATCGACATGAAGTCATAGCGACATCCTTATGTCTTGTCGATTGACTTATATGCGAAATATTTCGATGTGACTTAAAATCTTCGGGGAGAGTCTTGGCGAGGTCACGTTTGTTTTGCCGAACTTGATGTAAGAAAATCTTGGGATTGCTGGAAAAGGTATTGGTGTCTTGCTGACTCGAAATATATACCAATGGAGATATGTATCGCTAAGAAAAGGATCCTTCAGCGTAAGATTCATCGAGGTTCAAATGTTACATCGACAAAGTGGTTCGAGGTAAGTCTCACCGAATGAAAGAGGTCTATGGAGATGTTTTCGGTAAGACATTTGATATCAGTATGAGTCTTCCCGAAGCTTTATTGTCTTGCCAAAAATATAATTTTCAGTTATAGTTTTTCGGTGAGACAGTTTTGAGGATATGCCGAAGTGTTAAGTTTTCGGCCAGAACGGTAAAGTTTCTTGGTAACCACAGTGTGAAGGGGATGTATATCGGTGTGAGATGGTGGAATCTATGTGATGTCTCCCCGACTTAGAATGTTATGACGACATGTAAAATGGAGTAGTAGTTGTCATATTTGGAGTCTGAATTTCGATAAGACTATACTTTTGTCTTGACGAAAGGGTGTGATAGACGTTGAATATGATTTCCCCCCAGATTTGAAAATCTCTTATCGAAGGGACGTCTGATGCGACAGTGCCAGTTTCAAATTGATGTTCGTTCGTGGTTCATTAATGGCGCGACGGAATAATACAATAGGAATTGAATCATTTGTTTTATCCGAAATGATTGCAGAAGAGTTGGTGTGAGAAGCAGAGAACCAGGGCTATTCTCAATTTGAAAAGCTCAAAGTATAAGATTGTAAGTGATTATTTCTTGGCTCTTGTGTTTTTGATTATATAAATTTAAAATGGAGTCCTCTGGTTCTGGAAAGTGTAAAGGTAGAAAGTTAGCTGTGACCAGCTCATCAAAAGGAAAAAAGCAAAAGGTTGATACATCACTAGAAGACGTGAGTGAGCGGGTGGAAGATATGATTAAAATGGAAATCGCAATTCGGAATGCCGTTGAAGATGCGGATACTTTTAATCGTCAAGATTACTTGGATTATCTTGCTACAACTCACTTATGGTTAACAAGGGCTTAATTGTTTTCATAGCTTTTCGTATTCTGTTTAAACTTATTTTCTGAAGGGACGCGTCCTTTCATATTCTGCATGTATAAAGGCCGATTTCAAGAGACAAAAGAGAGGGCTTTTTTGTAAAAAAAAGGGGGATAAGACTGGTAGCATATGTAAATGATGGAGATATCAAAAGAACAAAACTTTTAATATAATGGCGTAACATTTTTAGGCATCAGTCGTTTATGGTAATTATTGATTAGTGTTATTGAGGTTGTCTCCTTATTTTGTGTTTCCTGGTTGTTTGGATTTATGTAAACAAGTTTTTACATCATTCATCAATGCACATTTGCTCTATTTGTATGATCAATTCATTGATTCTTTCTAGCAAAGATTAAAATTCTTTGAGTTGATCATAATAAACAGGGAATATAAATTGGGATTATTAAGAAGAAACTCAGTGATCAGAAATGGTATGTTTATATAAGTTATAAACCAAATAAAATCCTAAACAACTTGAATGTTTGCCAGTAAAATAAACCCATCTTTGAAATTTTCTTGACTCTGTAAATCCCATAAGGCACTGGTCTTACTTCTCAGTTTAAGTTTCATTCACATTCTCCATGTTTGTTAAGTTTTTAGTCTATCCTTTTCAAATATTGGTATGTACTAATCATTAAATCCAGTGTTAATTCATTTTAGAATTGCCTTTGTAGATTAATTGAATAAGATTGAGCTTTCCTGAGTCAATTGGGTATACCCACCTAGGTTCAGCATTACCTAAAGAGTAGAAGGTTGAGTTTTCTTAACCTTGTCTGTTACCCTAAAGCGTATCAAGAAGTTGGCATCTTCTTGAGGTATCTAGCCTGCGTTTTTGAGAGATAACACTGATGACCTATATTCAGCATTGATCATCCCCGAATGAGCAACCCACCAGATCGTCAGCCCTGCCACAACTGTTGTCTCAAGAGAAGATCAATAAGTTGGAAAGGAGAAGGAACTTGGATAAGACTACAAAAAATTGGTTCTGGCAGGTCTTAGACATGGGAAAAATGAGCATCAACTTGGCTATCCGAATAGCAAATAAGTTCTTGGAAGTGCAGAGAACTCTTGAGGGCACAAGGCAAGTTTGGGAGGAATTCCTGAGGAAGTACAGAGCAGCCTACCCAAACATTGAGGCCATACTCACATTGCCAAGTGAGGTTTAGGAGAAGGACCTTGCCCTCAAAGATGATGACCATTGGTTAGTGGATGTATGGAAATGAGATTTTGATCATCGAAGGGGAAAGTTGGAGCAGATCCTAGAATGGGTAGTTTCAGATATCGAATGGGCCAAGGAGGCTAGGGAAGATTGTACTCGGTACCTCAAGCTAATGATGGGGTACGAGCTACCCGCTGTTGAAATTAGTGCATAGAGCATAAAGCCCAACTTCTTGAAGAGCATGGAAGATGGGATGTTCACTGAAGTCACCACAGATTTCATGAGCTTTTCTGCTCGAGCCTTTGCTGAGTCTCAACTTTTCAAAAGCAATGCTACCAAATATGACAATGACTAGAAGAAGCTCATTAACAACTCCCAAGAATGGAGCTACTAGGTGCTACGATCGATTATCATGCAAGTGGACAAGCTTTAGCCAATGATCTTGAGCTTCATGGAGTATGCATCTTTGAAGAAGTCCAAAGGAAACCTTGTCATCGATGAAGAGTTCCTAAAAGAGTAACTGCAGCACAGGGTAAATAGCAAAAGGACAAAAATGCTACAGTGTTGTCACTAGATGACAAAATAGGGAAAGGACAAATATTTTTTTTAAAATGTAATATATTTGGGGTAGGTGAAACCCTAGTGTAAAGTGAATCTTGGCCACATAAAAGAATTGAATCTAGGCCACTTATTTTTCTTTTTGAAAACTATTAGTAGGGCTATCCTCTCATTTTAAGAGAGTTGAGTTGTTGTAAAGGCATCCTGTAGAAATTTTAATAGAAATACATTGACTTGGTTCATTTATGGATTTCTTCCCATGTTGCATGATTCTCCTCCCATTAGTTAAAACTTACTTCAAGTTATTTTGTTGTTCTAGTTTTCTTTAGTTAGCTTTAGTGGATTTAGTATGTTGTCTTTGGTTATGAAGCTTTTTGTTGAGTGTATGATTTCCTTGTCTATACTTTTGGTCATTTGTTGCTGGTAAGTTACTATGTAAAGTTAGCCTAGACTATAATTTCATAGCTGCTCTTTAAAAAAAATCTTTGTTCACATTTACATGGCGAATGAATGATGAATATCTGCAGTCCTTAGAAGATGGTATAGATTTCATGACATTGCGAGAATTCAGATTAAGCAAAATCCTATTTAAGGAAACTATCCATAGCAGAAACCTCCATGATCACTATTCATCGGTAGTTGTAGGTCCAGGAACCATCTTTCTTCCTTGCC
Source organism: Sequoiadendron giganteum (assembly GCA_007115665.2). Taxonomy (NCBI): domain Eukaryota; kingdom Viridiplantae; phylum Streptophyta; class Pinopsida; order Cupressales; family Cupressaceae; genus Sequoiadendron; species Sequoiadendron giganteum. Next base: position 459,972,940 of record CM021104.1, on the reverse strand, counting down.
TCTTTTCCCCTTTTTTTAAGAAACAAACTGTGCTAAGGTTCGCTGCACATTGTAAAGCCAAATCTAACAAAACAATGGAGTCCATGACTATTGTCTAAGCCTATAGCAAAGTGTAGTAATTTCCTATTTGAAAAACTCCATTCATTGACCCAATTCTCCTACAGCTTTAACTCAATTAAGACCACCTTGGCATTTCAGCAAATCACATCAAACAACTGATATATTCCAAGCATCATCATGAACTAACATCTGAAAGACCTTGGGATAATGTTCTGCAATTTGATTGTGGAAAATTGTCTTTCAAGAGAGGTAGTGCACCTATGCATTACCTGTGTTGAGAAGTGCATAAAAACACCATCAACAAAATTGGCGCTAGGAGGGAAATAGGATATAAAGCTGGATTGAATTGGGTCATTCTCCCCTAGAGATTTCATCGAGTCTTGAGATCTACACTGAACAAAGGAGAATTTTAAGATTTACAGCCCCCTGTTCGAGCTAAGAGAGCTAAACGAAGGGAACCATCTGTCATCGATTCACTAGACCAGTTCACTGCTCTTTCTTCTTCATCTTCTTCACCTTCATTGGAAGTACCACCTTCCACTCATCTAATCCATACAGCTTTCCAGATTTCCACTCCATCTGGGCTGAACACTGCCTTTCAGCCGAACACAGTCACTAGCCCTGCTGCTAACCTATCGGTTGTTGCTGCCTTGTCGATTGCTACTACCCATTTACAATTACAAGCCAATCTAGTGCAGCCACCTTCACCACCCCCTTCAATGGCATGGCTGGGTAATAACCCATCTCCTTTGGCCTTCAACCTGTACCACGATATGCTAAAGAATCTTGAGAATTTATGCACGTAGTTCAACTCCAGGGATCCATAGAGGGTGGCTGAGGAACATGTCAAGATCTTCGAAATTGCCCTGAAGACTATGCAAATCATATATGAAGATGTGGCTTGCAGGATCTTCCCCTACTCATTAGGGGAGAAGGCCTTCTACTGGTACATCAATTTACCAGTCGGATCTATCAACACATGGGGTCTTCTAAAGAATTCTTTTTTGTAGAAGTTCAAGACCTCACTCAGCCTCGTAGACTCGTATCAAAACTTCATGTCGGTTCAAAGGGAGATTAATGAATTGATCAAATCATTCAATGACCACTTCCATAGAGCGTACACTTAGCTGCAAGCCCCGTACATTTTCAATGATGTTTTCATCTTACCTGTTTACTATGCAGCGTTGGATAACCTCACTTCAGCTCTAGTGAAAAGAATGAGACCACCGCTCGCTAGGTTGGTTGATGCATACATCGAACCTATTATTGATAGCACAAACTTGGGGCAGAACATTTCTGATCCGCTGGCTTCTCTTGGATAAATCGCGGATCTGGCACAAATTTAGGGGCTTACTCAAGCCTTGCACCATCAGATGCCCCTGTTAAAACTAGTACCACAACTACCTATGGTTCCGCATTCTAGGCAACCAATGAATCAAGTGTATCTGGTACCTCCCTACCTGCTGCCCCGCAACAAAATTTGCATCCTTAGCCAACCCAGGTGCCTATGTACCTCCAAGCAGTAGAATTCCCACCCGCTCATCAGAATCAGGCAATTGCACAGCCCGTGTTCCTCCAGAATTCGGCGTCACAACCAAACAATGCCGAAAAGCATAGGATTGACGAGATGACATAAATGATCAAGAGGATGTCCACAGAAATGATGCACTTGAGGAATCATAACAACTAGCTACAAGTGTCACAAAAAAGAATCCAAGCTAACCTTAATCATGATAACCGAGATCAATGTGAAAGTCGGGATAGTCGGGATGCTAGCACGTCGTCCGAATAGAATCATGATAGAAATTAGAATAAGGGTCAAAACTTTGACTGAAGGCCCTTTCAAAGGGAAAACTAGACATGGAATACATGACCCAACAATGGTGGTGTTCCCACACCTCTTGATCAACCCAACAATAATGAGAACCCCGCAAGCGGAGTTTACTTGGCAGAAGTTGCTTTATCTAGTTGGTGTCACATACATAAGACAAGTCGGCACTCTGAGTTGGATTATCCAGAATTCTAAATGGCTACTGAGATTTTTGAAGTGGAAGTTCATAATGTAGTGGACAATTCTAGGTGCAGAGACATTGTTCCATCTGACCCATATGACTCCTTGATGTTGGTGGTGAACCAAGTTCCTTTCCCAAAGGTTAAAAACAATGCACCAGAGCAATAGGGCACCGATCCAAACAACTGCTACGATAAATCAGAAGAGGTAAGTTCCAAAATTCCTTTGGCTCAAATTTTTGATTCAATAGATAATGGTCCAAGGGATGATGAAGAAGAGCCTCAGGAAGATGAGGTCCAAATGTTTCACCAACAGACTACCCCTTACAACCTTAGAAATAGACAAGCCGGTGGTCATGCTGGAGGTCCTTTTACAACCTCCACTCTTTCGAATAATTTCAGCACCCCTCCCGATCCGAATGCAATTAATAACTCGGGTTTTCCCCATACACCCACACGATATCTCAGTAGAAATAAACAACAAAACAATAGCCAAAGCCAAGCTGCCAGCTCCTCCCAAAATGTGTCTTGTGGTCAAGAAATTGAGTAGATGGGGGAGTATATTGCTGAGGAATTTAAGAATGTTAAGCTAAGTGTATCCACATTCAAGCTGCTAAAGGTGCCTTCCATCAGGAATGCCTTTTTGAGAATGATAAATGGAACTCCATCATAGGGGTCAACTCAAGAAACTCTAGTAAAGAAGGTTTCTTTCGATGATCAGCAAAGTGATCCGATTGTTAGATAGATTTTGATTAGTAAGGGTGACTCGCCTGTAGGTCAGGAAGAAAACAACCAGCCCAATATGGTAACTAATCAGGTACCAACCCAAGAAAAGAGCAATGAGAAAGAAAAGGGCCAAGTCGCTCAAGTGGATGTGTCTGGAGGATTGTTTCAAGGGAAATTCAAAACTCCTCCCTTTCTGACCACCATCTGTGTGTTCGAGAAGAACCTCCATAATTGCCTGCTCGATTTGGGAGCTTTGGCCAACGTCATGCCCCTGAGCGTGTGCAAGGCACTCAGAATAACACCAACTCCTTCCTGACGGAAGGTGACACAACTTGACAAAACCAAAATCAACATAGTGGGGGAAATTAACAAAATACCTATAAAGGTTGCTGTTGACCCCCAGATCCAACAAACAATAGATATTCAGGTGGTTGATATCCCAGATACGTATGGTATAATCCTAGGAAGGGATTTCCCAAGGGCGTTAAATGGATATGCCGTGACTGATTACTCACACATGTGGCTGCCATGGAAAGAATGTTGAATTAGATCAGGATCGATCAAGAACCACGAATGAGATTCATGATCAATAAGTACAAAAACACAAACGAGGTGTTGTATGCTAAAATAGATTTGGGGAATTATTCCCAAGTATTGTATCAGAATGATCAGGAATGCCTTGAAGAAGAGGGAACAAGCAAGGTATTTCTCATATTATGTAGCCTTCCTACTAATCTAGCCAATGCCACTTAGAGCATTGAAGCACTGATAGAATCCGACGATGAAGAGTCAGGGGAGGATGGCAGTCTTGGATTTCATGGAAAAATATGTTTAGGACTAGCTTAGTTTGGGAACCCGAATGAACTTTCAGAAACTCTTGCTCCCTAACTAGTGTAAGGTACACAATGTTGCTCACTCAGAGTTTGTCTACTACTTGTGTCAAACAACAATTGAACACGTTAAAAAATAGTTTACTCTGAAGGAGAAATTAGGATCAACACTACACGAACAAACATATTCCATCCCTGCACCTCCCAAAGCAGCTACTGAAATGAAGGCCCCACCGAAGGTGAAAGTCCAGTCTTTCGGTTCTACGTTGAAGGATTCCCTTGGATTCTGGATGTTGCGCTTTGACAGGTCCAATTCCAAGCACAGAGTTGGGGTAGGTTTCAAATTGATTAGTCCTATAGGTAAGTCATAATTTTTTGCTCATAGGCTTCAATTTTATTGTACCAATAACATATGAGAGTATGAGGCCTTAGTCTTGGGCCTCTTAATGGCATTGAGAAATGGTGTCAAAATGCTCCAAGTGTATGGAGATTCTGAGTTAGTCATAAAGCAAGTCAAGAAGATTTACTCCTACTATGATCGAAGACTCACTAACTACCAGCACCGCGTATGGATCTGTTGGAGGAATTCAATATTCAATTGATCCCATGCGCTCAGAATCATATTGCCAATGCCTTGGCACAAGCAGCAAGCACATTACAATCATTGTCCTTATTTGGCCTTAGAATATTCACAGTGGAGCTCACCTCCATTCCTTCACTGCCGGATAATGTAGCTAATTTATCAGTATTCAATGATGGCAAACATATCCTTGATTTTATCACCAGTTCAGATGCGTTTGCTACACAGATAATCGATGAGGTCGAACCTCAAGAGGCGGACCTAGATATAGAGAGGATTATCAACCTAAATACCAACACCATTCCAAGGGGAATGGTTCAATTAGAGCGAATCTTTAACCTTGATCAGATCAGAGATCAGGATCAACAAGCTAAGAAGGATACCATCAGGAGCCAATGTGACACTTACAATCGAGGAACGATTGGAAATGCCAAGAATGTGTTCATCGATAGGGTGTATACCCATGAATAAAGAAAGGGGATAATTGAGGCTCTACGTAAGTATCATGATGTCATCACCTGGAGCTACGAGGATCTCAAGACTTATGACACATCAATTATCACCCACACCATCCCTCTGAGACCAGATGCGAAGCCATTTCAGCTTTGGTAGTGGCAACGCCTTGTGAACGCTCTGTTGGAACCGATAATATACAAGTACAAAATTTCATGTCAGCCAGGATCATTTTTCCGGTTAGACACTCCACATGGGTGGAAAATCTGGTTCCTGTCAGGAAGAAAATTTGAGAAATCAAATTGTGTATCGACTTTCGCAATCCGAACTGAGCCTCAGAGAAGGATAACTATCCTATACCCTATTTGGCCGAGGTGTTACAAATAGTAAATGGCTCCCAAATGATGTCCTTCTTAGATGGGTACTCGGGGTATAATCAGGTTATGGTGCAGTACGAAGATCGACACAAGAGGACATTCACCACCAAATGGGGAACTTTCACTTATAGAAGAATGTCGTTCGGACTAATAAACGTTGGCACCACTTTCCAACGCACCATGGATATTGCATTCAAGGACCTGATCGACAACTAATCATTTACATGGATGATTTGACAGTGTTCTCAAAGCAGCGGGGTAATCACGTCGCTGACCTATGCAAGGTCTTTGAAAGGTGTCGCTAGTTCAGGGTTTCCCTTAATCTGAAGAAGTGCATCTTTGGTGTCAATGAAGGGAAGCTCCATGGAAATTTCCTATCAGAATGGGGAATTTCTATTGACCCTGAACGTATCCAGTCAATCATGAAAATCTAGCTGCTAGGCAGCAAAAAGGAATTAAAATCTTTTTTCGAAAAGATCAACTTTGTCCGCAAGTTCATCACGAGCTTCGTGAAAATCGTCAAACCACTCAATGCTATGCTTAAACAAGACACTAAGGTCGAGTGGACCCCAGAAGCAAGGCAGGATTTTGGGGAAATCAAGAAGGCAATTGCTAACACCCCTGTGCTGGTCAACCCCAATTACCTGAAGCCCTTCTACATCTACTCCTTTGCCTCAGATCATTCTTGTGCCAACATCTTAACACAAAAGGACGATGAAGGGAGCAAACATCCGATCACCTTCATGAGAACCCCTCTGAAGGATGCTAAACTATGCTATCATAACATTGATAAACAAACATATTCCCTTGTTAAGGGATTCAATAAATTCATGCATTAGATCTTGTGCAACAAGGTGTTCGCTATAGTTCCCAACCCTGCAGTGAAAATGTTGCTCATGTAGAACGAGTTAGGGGAGCAAAGGGAAAAGTGGATCGCATTGTTGCAGGAGTATGATATGGAAATCTAGCTGATGAAGCAATTGAGAGGGTAGGCACTTGCCAAAACAATGGTAGAGGTGGCTATTGATGCTGGACCCGAACTCATAGTGCAACAGTACCAGTTGGAGGATGTCTCTCCAGGGGAATGGTACAATGACATAGTATATTACCTGCTAAATCATAAATGTCCATCTCATCTGCAGGGAGTCCAGAGGTGAGCCCTTAGATTGAAAAGCAGTAACTACATGTTGTAGGATGCCATATTGTACAAGAGGAACCATGAAGGTATCTATTTGAGATGCCTTGGTAGGGAAGAAGTTGATCGTGTTCTCAAGGAATTCCATGATAAGTTTGGGACTGGTCAAGGTCTGATTTATCAACTGCACACCAAATATTAAGAGCTGGGTATTATCAGCGCACCATTTTCAAGGACGCTCACAGTCATGTCTGTACCTGCCACATGTACCAGACTGTTGCAGCTGGGGAGAGGAATGTTGATGTCTCCTTGCAACCCGTTCTGTAGGTAAGGCCTTTTATGCAATGGGGTCTCGACTTCATTGGCCCGATAAGCCCTCCATCATTTGCTAGACACAGTTACATTCTAACCACTTCTAATTATTGTACTAGATGGACAAAGGCAATAGCTTGTAGGCAATGTACAACTAAAGTGGTAACTAATTTTCTAGAAAGTTTTATTTTAAATCGCTTTAGTTGTCCTTATGCTCTAGTATGTGATAACGGCCTTGCGTTTGCTTCACTAAAATTCATGAGTTGTGCCTTTGACTATGGTATCGCCCTTAAATTTTTATCTAATTATTACCCTCAAGGCAATGGCCTTGCTGAGTCAACCAACAAGAACTTGATCACTATGATCAAGAAGCTGCTAAATAGGAATCCCAAGGATTGGCATACCAAACTTCGTTTTTCCCTTTGGGCAGATCACACCCATCACAAGGCAGCCCTTGGAGATTCCCCGTATCATCTCATTTATGACTTGGAGCCAATATTTCCCATACACTTGAAAATCCCTACCCTCCAATTCATTAATGACTTTTATGAAGGAGGAGCCCACAGAGAAGCTCACCTCACTGAGTTGTTGCACCTTGAAGAAGTGCGAGACCATGCAATAGAGAATTTCACTAAACATCAGGGCATAGTCAAAAGATGGTTTGACCGACGAGCCAAAATTAAGGCCTTCTGCATTTCTTATCTAGTCTTTTACTAGGACAAGGCCCACAACAAATTCGACAATATGTGGCTTGGCCCCTTTCAGATTGTTGAAATCCTTGGAGATAACGCTTTTCACTTAAAGACTTTCACTGGTGAAGATGTCTCCTTTCCTGTCAACGAGAAACACCTTAAGCATTACTTCCAGGCCCGAGCTCTTCAAAAGTTGTTTGTGTAAATATGGGTACATAGGTTAGGATAGGTTTCCTACTTTGTCCTTCTATTTTTCTCGTTGTCCCGGCTATTTTTTCTTGACCTCAGAAGAGTCTTCCCATTCTGCTGTGGTGGTCATGCTTGGCTCGATAAATGGTTTGACCTGCTGCCCGCTCTTGTCTTTTTCTCTAGATAAGCCTTCATTCCCTATTGCTAACCTCTGAAAGCCCCTAAGCATCAATTTTCAACTTTTGAACTCTGAGCTAACCAAGGATGGCTATCCATGTGAATTCCCTGCATTTACTGAGAAGAGAGGATAAGTGAAAAATCTAAAGCCTGCTCCAGTGACCACTGCGATTCTGAAGCCCATAGTGAGCTTCATTGCTTACACGGTTGAATAGAAAGACAAAGAGAAAAATACTTTAAAGAAATATCAAATAAAAGGAATGGACGAAGTGAAAATAACAACCGTTTGGGTGTGCGAATATCTCTACCAGAGCTATGGATGCCTGGCTGGTAGTAGAGCTATGTTCATGGGGTCACAAAGACAACTCCCTCATGGCTATGGATGCTTGGCTGGCAATAGATCTATGTTCGTGGGGTCACAAAAAAAACTCTGTTGGGGCTATGGTCACCTGACTTGTAGTGAAGCAATGTCTAGGTTACTTTTGGGGTCAGGCAAACTATGTAGCTTATCTCTCCTGATTAGTGGTTGCTCATGCTATATCCAAGGAAATTAAATGAACTCACCATGCACACAACTCCATGATGATGTTGCAGCATGATTCAACCTCCCCTTCCTTAACCTATTCTCAGTTCATCTTTGAAAACCAACTTTGGTGTGCGAAACCAGAGATCATGGGTTCAGAATGAATATTTATCTTTAGAACTTCGGGAGCATTCTACCAGTGGAGTCACCATTTGTTGTGCTTGTTGCACACACGCCCCATTCGAAACAAGGACCATCTCTTCCCTCTTATACTTGTTGGGTCCTTTTTGTTTCACCTTGTTTTACATGCCCATTTTTGTGCCCTAAAAGGTCAACATATTCTCAAAAGGTACATTTTAAGTTTGACCAAACTTGGCCCCCTTGAAAAATGTTAAAATCTTAAGCCTTTTCGGGTTTCCCTTATCTATTAGCCTCTCTGACGTTTATAGCCCCTCTGGGGCTCGAACCCTTGAGTTTCCCCCTTCAGGTTTCCATACTGACTTTGTCATTGCTGATGGCCAGTGTCCGACATCTTCTCGGCCTACCGGGCCCAACCTACCTAGCTTCCCTTCCCAGGTTTCCTCTTGGACTTCGTCATTCCAAATGACTGCCAACTTTTGTCTTCCCAACCCTCGGACCCCTATTTCATGTCCATCATTTGACTTAACATTTCACAAATTCTAAAACGGTCATGGCTAGATGTCTTTCCGGCCACTAGACACTGAATCACCCATCACCACTCTAAAAATTTAAATTCACCAACTCAACTTGCCGCCATATGGGGCATTTAATTGCGGAATTAATTACATTTGGGGCTATATAAACATGTTTTCACCTGCCATTTTCACATGACAATGAAAATTGAAAGCTCAGCGTCACCCCAACATTTTCCACCTCCGCGCCTAAACCTCTGCATTATTGTTCTTCACGAAAGTCAGCATTGAGCTTCTCTAAGAATTGAAGGTAGGTTTGCCGCTGCCCCTGCTTTCCATATTTTCAAAGAATTTAAACTTAAATTCATGTAAAGGGTAAAACGAATTCGAAAACTTGGTAGTGTAGTGTCCTTGGCTCAAAACCCACTAGTTAAAATCAATGAACACCACATAAAATCATTAGAATTTACCTCCAGAAGCTGACCTTTCCGTGTTGTTCTTCATAACAGGGGATCGCCTTCCTCGGGCCTGGACTTGTTCGCGGCCGTTACCTAAAATTTGAACTTAGAAAATCGACTGTGATCGAACTTGCCACGAGTCCCAGCCTCGAGACTTCCCCTCTTGGGTTTCCATTGTGCCTTCACCATTCCAAACAGCCTTCCCTGAGCATCTTCCCAACCCTCGGACCCTGGGCACGTGGTGTCTATCTCAAACTTGTGGAGACAAATCAAAGTCCAACTTCACCTCAGACTCTAGTGTTCAGATTTTTGTCTCTAGATTTTTGTGTCCCTTTTGCCATTATCAAGCAACAGACTCCTTCCGTCTTTCTAGAACTCGGACCCTGACTCTGCAAATTTCATTTCAAACCTGTAGAAAAAACCAAACATCCAAAGTGTTGTCGGACCCCAACCTCCAGAATTATGTTCGGGATTCGATGTCACTTTCACCGTCTCGAACGGTTGTCCCGAGATGTCTTTCCGACTCCTAGACCCCAGTCCCCCTTTTGTGAAAGTATAAAAACTAAATGAAGATCATAACGTCCAAGCATTGTTTGGACTCCGGACTCCAAAATTCCATCTCCAAGATTTTGTTCTGATTTTTTCGTTCCAAACGGCCAAACCTTACTGATTGTCCGGCCTCTAGGCCCTGACCTTTGGTTCACCGTCGGGCTTTCCTAGCTGATAAATCTATCCCCAGGGATTATCCTTTGAACTTCCGTCCCTGGATTGCCGCCTTCATTTCGCCATTTTGTATGGTTGTCCCATGACAGCTTCCTGATAATGGCAACAAGAACTCCAAAACCCGCCACCCAGAATGTCATCCTCCCTGTGTCATTCCAAATGGCCTTCATGTAGCTTAATCCCGAGCACCTAAATGAGAGCTCAAATGACCTCCAAATTGAAATCGAACTTTGACCCACTTCCTAAAATTTGGTCTTCTTTCATACCAGACCTTCATTGATCAAATCCATGACTAGAAAATTCATTGGGAGTTCCATGCCTCGTTTTCCCTTCCAAACGACATTTTGCTAAGGGAATTTCAGCCCTAGGATCACAGATTGTCTACTTTGTTTCCTAATGATGTTTTTTCAAGAGTTAGATGGTTACTAAATGTGAATGATGATTGTAGAGCTAACCTTGATGTGCAGGGATTTTTCTGAGGCCACTTTTTCATGTTTAATGTTACTGATTCACGTCTCTTTATGTAGGATTTATGGAATTCGGTGCAGAAACCTTCAGTGTTGCCAAGGAAATGGGAAAGAGAACTGCTAAGGCATCTCGAGGCAAGGAGGACAAGGATTAGATGGAGTTAAAATTATAGGGGGTGCTATTGCACTCTATAATCACCACTCTTTGGAGAGACATCATAGATACCAATATCGGGCATGTCAATATTGATGAATTCACACGGAGGGTCAGGGTGAACCCTAAAATAGAGAATGGAAAAATAATCAAGAGAAATGAACTTGCTAAGGTTGTAGCTTCTCGCCAGCTTTTGTGGCTCCCGAGCTGGTAATGGCATGTCGAGAAGAATATCAAGCCCAGACCAGAACCATAGTGGACAGAGATAGAAACACTCTTGTAGACATGTCCCCTCTTGGGATAACTACAACCTTCCACATCCCCGCATTTGAAAGTATGGAGACGCCGACTATTGAAGAATGCAAGGTGTTATGGGATCAAAATCCTATGAGGTGCAAGAAGCTGATTAATCACTACTGGCTAAAGGATACGCGGGTCAGTGCTGGAAAGGTCCCGTAGGAGCTCTTCTGGAGTGATTTCTTCAAGGATTACCATGACCTTGTCACCTTACTAAGCAAAGTAATGGGTCTTCCTGTTGCGGCCTTCTTCTAGGAGTGGATGTTATACTTTGTGGATAAAATCCTCCATGGTGATGTTGCCTTTGATTGGGGAGAAATAATCAACAATTGCTTCCATGAGCAATTTATCAAAGTGAAGAAGACCTCTCAGTTCTACATGATGTCCTACCTTGTTTATTCGCTTGCCGACCAGTGGAATTATCATGGACTCAACGTGATTCCCAATGCAATGCCAAGAAGGGAGCTCAAGCCTTATGATAGATACCCCCAGTTGCAATACAAAAACTTCAAGAGGGATACTACAAAGTGAATGATGCCTTGATTGTCGACATCATTTGGCTACTTGGAGGAGATTTTTAAAGAAGAGTATCCCACGGTGCGAGGGCTCTCCTCAGGTAGTATGCCTTCTTATACATACAATTCCCCAAGTTCACATACATTCACGCCCAAGGATTCACGGAAAGGCAGAACAAGCTACCCCAGTACCCCAATGACCAGATCATACTATTAGAGCTGACCTGGTAGCTGCGACACATTCATAATATCCTAAGCACCAAACATCTAGAAAGGATTCCTTAAACTATAGGCCTTGGTCAGGGAATGTACAAGATTCATACCTCCTAATGTGCGGGATATTCAGAAAAGGAGCTAGCTGAGTACCACTTCTGGCAGAATACAACTCGACCGTGAATGGACCCATATGGTAATACTGGGCCAACTACAAGGATGATTTTGAGGTGCGGTTGTGACACTACATGTGCATGACTACCCTCTACGTGTGAAGAGTGAACTTGTGCCTAGTTTTGGACCAACCTGAAGAAGATGAGAGCATGGTGATTGACCCAAGATATAGTTCCATTACCAGCCTACTGCTTCCTATGATCAATTGGGATGAGCAAGAGGTTGATTACCTTGACATACTCACCAAGCCTATGGAAATTCAAACAAAGGCATGGATCTACCAACAAGTGGCGTGACTGAAGCAACAAGGAGTCACCTTAACATTCAAGGGACTCAAAAGTGAGCCAAGCGGCTCTGATGGTGGGGTGTCTGCTGTGACAACTAGGGAAACTTCAAAATCCCCAAAATCTATCAAAATTAAAAAGAGAAAGGAAGCTAGTAAGGAGGGGGTGAACCCAAAGGTTTACGCTCAAAAGGCTTCATAGGGCAAGCCTTCAAAGAAGCAAAAGAAAAAATCTGGGGTTGTTGAGATGCACATCACACCTGAAGATCCGCTCCTCGAGGGAAGAGAGGAAGAGTCTGACCTACCAGGGTCTCCATCTACTACAATTTTTGCTGCTATTACCACTATCCTACATACTTGGCTTGCAATTTCCGCTTCCTCACCAGCTGTGGTAGACATCTCTGTCCACCTTGCCTCAGCTTCTCCAATCATGTAGGTCATATCGGTGGATTCATCCTCCACCACAACCTCACCAGTCTCTTCTTCTATGTCTCCTTCCCTTCTGTTTGCTTCCATTGCTACAATTCCTACCATTAGTCTCCAATAATCCTTCATAAAATACATGCAAAACGTGCCATCTGAGCTTTTGGGGATGCTTACAAGAACAATAGTACAAGCTACAATATCCCAGGCTACGATTAACACTCCAGCTCTTCCTCCCCCAACTGAACCACCAAGAATGGAGGAAATAATGCAAATATCCGATGAGCTCAAGTAATAGTAGCTAGAGGCTGCAAAGGGGCTCGAAGATGAAGAATTTGAATATCATGAGCATCTGATGTTTGAGCACCGAGAGATCGATGAAGTGGCATATGAATCCTCTAGTGAAAGAAGCGAGGAGATGGACACTGAATTAATGCGAGAAACACATGATCCAGAGATCGATGTCAAATGGAGCAAGCAACTTAAGGAAATTGAGGATAAAGAAGCTGAAGATCGGCTTACGATTGAAGAATATATTTGTGCTCTAGAGACTAAGGCCAAAAGGTCTCTAGCTGAAAGACATGATCGAACTTAGGAGCATGAAGAGACATCCCCCCATGTGGATGAACAAGGAGATAAGCCCGAGGAACATGAACACGATCAAGATAAAGTGGAGAAAGATGCTGAAAGAGAAGATCCCTTCGACAAGCAATTGCCCAAGTCTATTTCCAAAAGTATGATGCTCGTACAGGACTCCGACAAGGATAAGGAGGATGGAGGGATTGAGAAGGAGGCCCTTTTCATTAGAACCATTGAACTTGGGGTAGAGGGAAGCAAGGACCAATGTGAATCACCCAAGGAGGGGCCCCAAATGCTTGATTAGCTTGGGAATCAGATTAGGCAAAAGACTCCCACCCTAAAGTATCCTAAGGAAAGGGTAGAATCCATACTGGCTAGAGCACAGATAAGCACCAAGAAAGAGAAAAGGCCAAAGATATAGATCAAAAGTAAGCATAGATGCCTCCAGATCTAGGGCAGTACAAATAGCAACACCAGTGGTTGGAGAATGAGGAATAACCTATAACATCTCCACCATCGACTTAGGGGTGGCCACAAGGGAACAAAAGGTCGATCACCTCTAGGAATCAGTCACCATGGTGGTGTACATTATCCAAAAGGATAAGGTTTCAAAGGAAGAACTCAAAGCACAAGTGGCTGATCTGACAGCCTATATTCAACAGTGGTCATCCCCAGATGAGCAACCCGCCATGTCGTCAGCCCCGCCATAGTTATTGTCTCAAGAGTAGATCAATAAGTTGGAAAGGAGAAGGAACTTGGATAAGACTACAGAAAATTGGTTCCAACAAATCTTAGACATGGGAAATATGGGCATCAACTTGGCTGTACGCACAAAAAATAAGCTCTTCAAAGTGCAGAGAACTCTTGAGGGCACAAGGCAAGTTTGCGAGGAATTCTCGAGGAAGTATAGAGCAACCTACCCAAAAATTAAGGCCATACTCGTGTTGCCAAGTGAGGTTTGGGAGAAGAACCTTGCCCTCAAAGATGATTACCAGTGGTTAGTGGATGTATGGAAATGGGATTTTGATCATCAGAGGGGAAAGTTGGAGTAGATCCTAGAATGGGTAGTTCTGGATATTGAATGGACCAAGGAGGCTAGGGAAGATTGCCCTCAGTACCTCAAGCTAATGATGGGGTACAAGCTGCCCACTATTGAAATTAATCCAGAGAGCATAAAACCCCACTTCTTGAAGAACATGGAAGATGGGATGTCCGCTGAAGTCACCATGGATTTCATGAGTTTTGCTACTCGAGCCTTCGCCTAGTCTGAGCTTTTTTTAGAAGAAATGCTGCCAAATATGACGACGACTAGAAGAAGCTTGTTAACAACTCCCAAGAATGGAGCTACAAGGTGCTATGATTCGATATCATGGAGGTGGACAAGCTTCAACCAATGATCTTGAGCTTCGTGGAGTATGCAACTTTGAAGAAGCGTGAAGGCAACCCTATCATCGATGAAGAGTTCCTAAAAGAGTAACCGCAACACAGGGCAAATAGCAAAAGGACAAAACTACTATAGTGCTATCACTAGATGACGAAATAGGGAAAGGACAAAAAGTATTTTGAAAATATAATATATTTGGGGTAGATGAAACCCTAGTGTAAAGTGAATCTTTTCCACATAATAGAATCGAATCTTGGCCACTTATTTTTCTTTTTGAAAACTATAAATAGGGCTCTCCTCCTCTCATTTTAAGAGAGTTGAGTTTTTGTAAAGGCATGTTGTAGAAATTTTAATAGAAATACATTGACTTGATGTATTTATGGATTTCTTCCCATGTTGCATGATTCTTCTCCCATTAGTTAAAACTTACTTCAAGTTATTTTGCTTTTCTATTTTTCTTTAGTTAGCTTTAGTGGATTTAGTATGTTGTCTTTGGTTATGAAGCTTTCTAGTGTGTGTATGCTTTCCTTGTCCATACTTTTGGTCATTTGTTGTTGGTAAGTGACTGTGCAAAGTTAGCCTGGACTATAATTTTATAGCTTCTCTTTAAACTTTGTCTTTTTTCACATTGACATGGTGAATGAACGATGAATATCTGTAGTCCTTAGAAGATAGCATAGATTTCATGACATTGCTAGAATTCAAATTAAGCGAAATCCTATTTAAGGAAACTATCCATAGCAGGAACCTCCATGATCACTATTCATGGGTAGTTGCAGGTCTAGGAACCATCTTTCTTCCTTGCCTCTTTTTCCCCTTTTTTTAAGAAACAACCCATGCTAAGGTTCATTGCACATTGTAAAGACAAATCTGAAAAAATAATGGATTCCATGACTGTTGTCTAAGCCTACAACAAAGTGCAGTAATTTCCTATTTGAAAAACTCCATTCATTGACCCAATTCTCCTACAGCTTTAACTCATGTAATATCGTGTTGTGATTTCAGGAAATCACATCAAACAATTGATATATTCCAAGCATCATCATGACCTAACATCCGAGAGACCTTGGGATAGTGTTCTGCAATTTGATTGTGGAAGAATGATTTTTAAGAGCGGTAGTGCACCTATGCATTACTTATGTTAAGAAGTGCATAAAAACACCATCAACAGTCTCTTAATTGGATAAATCATTATTTATTTAATTAGGTCTTTCTCCCCCTATTGATTAAATTAATCAATTTAATTTAATTAACCCTAAAATCCCTTTTAATTAAATAAATCATTTTATTTGATTAAATCCCTAAAGTCTTCTTGTTAAATTAAATGAATTAAAACCTTATTTGATTTAATCTAAAATTTTCCCACTTAGTTAAATAAATCAAATCATTTATTGAATTAATCAATTCCTCTCAATTCTGATTTAAATCAACTCATAAATTTGAGTCAAAATTATCAAATCATTTAATCTCTCATTAAATTGATTAAATCTAGATTAATTTAATCCCTATCACTAAAATTTTCTAGAGAATGCAACTTGCACAATAAATCAATTACTTTGATTTATTTAATTGCCTATTTTCTCTCAACAAGGAATAAAGAAGGAATATTCCCTCAAGTTTGAATTCAAAAATCCAAGTGGATGGGTACTTCCAACAAGGCATTTAATGTCTTTTACATGTCCCTTGCATTGAGCCAAGTGACATTAACTCCATTTCTTTTTCCCTCCAACATGTCACATTCAAATTTCAAATTTTAATCTCATAGCATTTATCATGCACATTGACCAAAATGTGCTCATTCCTCAACCATTTACATCTTGACAAGTGGCACATAGCCATTGGATGTTGAATGATCCCACATTGCTCAATTCCACTCTCTCTTCCATTTTGGAAATCTATAAATAAGAGACTCTTCCTCTCATTCTATCATCCACAATTTGAGTAAACTTATTATACTCAAATCCCTCTTCAAGCATAGACATTTTCATCTCTCTATATCAAGCTCTTCGCTAGGTTACACAGGAATTCAACCAAAGTGGATCAAATCACTATCAAGCTTACAAAGGAGTTGGGAAAGGGCTGATTTCGACACATCAATTGGCACCAACTCCCAAATGGGATCAAGAGTTTGCATGCTCAATTAGTATTTCATTGCTTTCTTTGTTCATCTTATCTTTATTTCTTCCTATTTTGAGCATTGTAGATGGATTTCATGGGGAATCCTTGTTTTACCTTGCATATGATCTAATATTGTGTTTGTTTGTTGTATTTGTGCAAGTATAAAACCAAGGATTCACACTATCTAATGAGATGAGAACTTTTTGTTTGATAGCTTACCAAAGTCGATGTGATGACATGTCGGGTGACATTACTATCCTTTGAGCATGAGGTTTTACCCACACTCTCATAAGCATCCATTAGATTCTTCACAATCATGTCTTCACTCGATGCATTTGATGTTCTCAACCCAAGAGTATTCAAGATGTTCCTATAATTTACACCTCACATCATTTCAACAAATAGTTGACATCTGGCGGTCTCATTTAGCCTTTCAAAGAAGAATTTCCAAATCTTATCAACATATCTTCTAAAAGTGCGTGTTGAAATATTACCTTTCATGTGTTAAAAAATCTCATCATCAATATTAATCAAATATTAAACAATACCACGGTTATGGCTGAGTAGCGAAAGGAGCAGCGACAAGACCCTAGGAACCCTCAAGGTTTCAAGCGGCAGTAGGGTTTTCAGTATGGTGGAGAGGTTGTGTACCGATGGCCTTTCAACAATGGAAGAGGTAGGTTTGGGTCACAACATCGAAGGCGTGGTCCCAATGGGGCATGGAAGGCTCTTGGAATTTGAAGTGAGAGGACTATGCATCCAAAGATGGCGAATGGGAATATTGGGAAGGAAGTGTGAAAGGGGGAAAAGTTTCATTCAATGGCTCTATCCAAAAAGGTGAACATCCCCTAGATTCAAGCTAAGTTCTGGACACCCAAAATTCAGGCGAACTTTGCAAGCTCAAGCAAGGTAATTCCTAAGCTTCCCTCGGTATTGTCATTATTAGTAGGTGATAGGGAATGGAACGAAAATTTTAGATTTTTGAAAGCAAATGCCTTTTTCTATGAAATGGGGAGGGAAATGGCCGACTTTCTCAAAAATTAGGCCCTGGTGTGATACTCACTGGGGGAAAACCTATGGTCTGCTCGAGAATGGTTTTTATTTGGTTACATGCCAATCTACGAGGGATAAGGAATGGATCCTAAAAGATGGCCCCTTCATTATGGAGGGTTGGGGGTTCTTTATTATGGACTGGATATTGAATTTAGATCCCAATTCGGCTATCATGGGGGAAATGCCAATCTAGGTGAAACTCAAAAACTACCTCAGGAGTATTGGGGTCTTGACACTCTAAAACAAATCGGTAATAAACTAGGTGTTATTTTGAAGGCTAAGGAAGTGGTTGATATATAAGATTTTAGCATGTATCCAAGGATTTGTATTATGCGGCAAGATTTCCCCCCTTTACCGGAAGTTCTAGAACTGAAATCTGGAGAAGGTGAATGGTACCAATTGGTGAAGGTTGATGAGTTTTTTAACCCTTGCACAGGGCATCCTGGAAACTATCATGGGGTAGGGGAAGACCCTTTTCTTGGAGAAGGGAAATAAACCTCTTAGACTCGCCTAGGAAGAGGTGATTAGGCTTTCAGAACCAGTGGTTGGTGAATCCCAGTGGAATAAATTGATTTGGGACTGCTTGGATAATCATCTTATTAGTGGATCAACAGGGAAGCCAAGGGGTGAGGCAGTAGTGGAAGAGATTCAAAAACCCATTGTTTTTGTTGATTCAAGCATTAAAAATAGTGTGGTTTTGGATGCGAAGACTTTGGAGCCATCTCCTTCTGTTAACTTGGGGATTTTGGCTTTGGATGAGGGGTTGAATGAGATTTTCGGGGAAAGGAAATTTCCTTCTGATTCGATTACAATCTCAACTCCTACTATATAGATTGAGGAATTAGGTGAAATAATTGAAGAGAAAAGTAGCGAAGACCTGTCTTCCCCCCAAATCCTAACAATGTGGTTGTTGACACCTGTAATCAAGGTGAGAAACCTGATGACAGTGTGAAAAATTTTGTTTACAATGCATGTGCTGGTCCGCTCAATGTTATCCCCCAACTAGGAAAAACTGAGGTTAATGAAGAGGTGGGCCTTTTTAAGGATATTCAAATATCTCCCATTCAAAATCTTGAAATTTAGTTTGAAGAAGCGAGGGACAATGGAGGAGCTATGGAAGATTCTGAGTCAGACTTAATCTCAGATGAGGAGGAGGAATTTGAGGACTTGTTATGTATGAATGACGGTATTGGTATAGTGGAAAAAAGGACAATCGAATAGTAGGATGCGGTCAATCCAAAGGTGAAGATTTTGGAAAAGCAGATTCCGCGACCAAAAACTAATCGAATGAGATTGGAGCTAGCTAGCAATGCTTTCGGATAGAGCAAATTAAGGTCGGGAAAAGGCTATGCCTTTTCTCGAAATCCATGAAAATCCTATCATGAAATGTCAGGGGTTGCAATTCCCCTGACAAGGTGCATTTGATCAAAAGATGTTTTGATCAAGTGAGACACAATCTGATTCTTTTCAGGAAACAAAATAAAAGGAGGAGTATTTTGATTGGTTTAAAAGACAGTTTAGCAAATGGAATTGTTTTCTCTCTGGAGCTATGGGTTCTTCAGGGGGATTGGGGGTACTATGAAATGAATCTGTTGTCGAGGTTCAGCTCACCCACCGAGATAGGTATTGGCAGTGGATGAGTGTTAAATCCAAGCAGCTCGGGACTGTTTTCTTAGTTATAAACATGTATGGGCCTATTAATAATAATTTGAAGATGGCTCTTTGGTGTGACATCTCTTCAATCTTAGGTGCAGGGGAAGAAATTTTGTTTGTTTTGGGTGGTGATTTCAACATGGTCCTAAGGTCGTTTGATAAAAGGGGAGGTGTGTGCTAGGGTAGTCAAAAACAACAAAAAAATAGTGATTTTGTTGTTAGGAATGGCCTATTTGAACTTCCTTTTAGAAGTGGAGATTTCAATTGGACCAACTAAAGGAGTGGATTCCTTAATATTGTTGATAAGTTGGATCATTTCTTTTTGGCTAGGAATTGGGCTTCTCAAAACAGGACTTGTGAGGCTGAAATTGTGTCGATTTTGGGCTCAAACCATTACCCTATTTTCTTGAGAATCCAAGATGATGTTACTCTGGATCGGTGCCCTTCTAAGTTTGAAGCAATGTGGTTTCGGGATGCTGGCTTCAAATATTTGTTTGCGAGTTGGTGGCAGCAGGTTTCAGCTTGCGATGGCAACCAAGCATTCATTTTTTTCAAAAAGCTACAATTTCTTAAGGAGCAACTCAAGCAGTTGAATAGGGAGTCCTTTAGAAACATTTTCACTTAAAAAGTTAGGTTGGAAGAGAAATTGAATACTCTACACTCCAAAGTTATTGAACTTGGAATGGATGAGGAGAATTTTTCCTTGGAGAAAAGCTTGAACAAAGAGTATGTTGA
Source organism: Sequoiadendron giganteum (assembly GCA_007115665.2). NCBI lineage: Eukaryota > Viridiplantae > Streptophyta > Pinopsida > Cupressales > Cupressaceae > Sequoiadendron > Sequoiadendron giganteum. Next base: position 459,952,994 of record CM021104.1, on the reverse strand, counting down.
AGCCCTAGCTAGGGAGGAGGTTTTTTGGTGACAAAAATCTAGAGAGACTTGGCTTAAATATGCGGACCGTAACACAATTTTTTTTCACAACTCAACAAAGTTGTGAAGATCCTACAATAAGATCTTTTTAATTAAGGATGCTTCTGTAATGGTTAGGAATTCAATTGATGAGGTTGACAAGGCTGGGGTTCATTTCTTTTGAAAGGCCTTTTCTGTTGACTAGGGTGGGTTTCTAGAGAATCCCAGTATCCTGGATGTGATTCCAACTTGTGTGTCTGAGGCACAAAATGAGATGTTGATGGGGGAAGTCTCAATGGCTAAAGTAAAGAAGGTTGTTTTTGGTTTGGGGGGTGATAAGGCCCCGAGCCCTAATGGGTTTTCTGCAAAAAAATTCCAAAAATTGTGCGAAATTTTTGTAATGGATATCTGGGAAGTGATGGAGGAATCGAGAAGAGATGGGTTTGTGCTCAAATATTTCAATAACACTTCCATTGCCCTAATTCCTAAAAGGAAGGTGAATGATACCTTTGAAGATTTTAGACTGATTTCTCTATGCAACACAATTTATAAAATTATCACTAAGGTTGCTGCTAACCATCTAAAAAAAGTTTTGGATTCGGTAATTTCGGTGGAGCAGAGTGGCTTTTACCCTAACAAATCAATCTTTGAGGTTATTATTGTGGCCCATGAAACTATTCACTCTGTTTTGGTTCGCAAACTTAGAAATAATGTTAGTTAAGTTGGACATAAAACATGCTTATGATGAAGTTAATCATGATTTCTTATTGAAGCTCCTTGAAAATTTTGGTTTCTCTTCAGGGTGGGTGGCCTAGATTAGGAGCTTCATTTGTTCCCCTCATTTTTTTGTTCTTTTTAATGGGAGCCCTCAAGGGTTTTTTGATTCCAACAAAGGGATAAGGCAAGGGGATCCTATTTCTCCCTTTCTTTTTAATATCTTGGCTAAGGTTTTCAGAAGGCTTATTTCAAAGAAATGTAGTTTTGGGCTCTAGAAGGGGATCAAAATTGTTGAGGGCATTGATCCTCTTTCGCATTTGCAATTTTATGATGACACCTTCTTGATGGGAGAGGCTTCCCTCCGTGAAGCTAGAGTGATGAGGGATACCCTGGATGATTATGGAAAAGTTTCTAGGCAATGTATCAATTGGAGCAAATCGGAAGTTTTTTTCTTTAATACTCCTATTCCTAAGCAGTTAGATGTTTGTTGAAAGCTTGGCATGAAGCCAGGCACTCTCCCTAGTAAGTTTCAGGGTATCCCTCTATTTGAGGGAGCTAGTAAGCCACAATTGTGGCATGATTTAGTGAATGCCTATTTGAAAAAAGTGGATGGTTGGAAGAGTAAGTGGCTCACTGCTGTTGGAAGGCTTTGAATGCTGAAAACGGTGGTTTCAACAATCCCGGTGTACTCCATGATGTGTCTGAAAATTCCCAAGAAAGTGGTAAATGTTATGGGACATCAAATGAGAAATTTTTTTTGGAATAGTGCTAGTGAATAGGACAAGATCCCCATTTTAGATTGGGAAACGTTTTTTCATCCAAAAGAAAAAGGTGGTGTTGGTTTGAGATAGTGGCAAGTGATGAATCAACCTTTGGGAGCCAAACTAGTGTGGAATTTGTATGTGCAGCCAGATCTCCTCTGGGTGAAAATTATCAAGTCCAAATATTTGGATTCTAATGAGAATCACATGATCCTCACCATTTGGAACCCACCTAAGGGGTCGGTTATATGGAATTTCATTATTTCATGTAGGCTAGTAATTTCAAATCATATTTCTAGGTAGCTTGGGGACGAGAAGAAATATTTTTTTTGGGATGACTCTTGGGATGGGCATCTTGTGTTGAAGGATAAGATTAGCTTACAGGATATTAGAAACATAATGATTCAAAAATGGGGTGCTAAGGTCCGAGATTATGTGGAGTTGAAGTCGGGTGCCTTCGGTAGGGAGTGGGTGTGGAAGAAGGTGGAGGGTGAAGGTTTATCTATAAAACAAATGACTTGTATGATGAACATATTCAGGGAAAGAAAGGTTTTTTTGTCAGATGTTGATGACAAAGTGGCTTGGTGTGGCTCTAAAAATGGCAATTATTTGGTTAAAGTGGGTTATCAGCTTCTGGATCAGCATGAGGGTGATATCTTTTGGGCGAAGAATATTTTCTAGAGTAGGGTCTATCTTTAGAAGGCGGGCACCTTTGCTTGGCTTGTGGTGAAGGGAAGGATTCTTTCTGGGGAGAGAAGGAAATGACTTGGTTTTGCTGGACCTACGAAGTGTGTGATGTGTGAAAAAGCTAAAGAACCAGTGGACCATTTTCTTTGTCAGTGCGATGTTTCTTCTAAATGTTGGGATCACTTAAGAAGCAATCTAGGTTGGCATGGTCCTCTCCATAGGACTCTAAAAGCAGTCTTTGAAGGTTGGACTTTTGTGCATAGAAAATCGGTTTTGTCAAGATTTTAGTTGTGTAGCCCGTTTATTGTGGTGTGGGAGATTTGGAAAGAAAAAAAATAGGAGAATCTTTCTGGATAAAAAGGAAGGTTTAAAGAGGTTGTTGAGTAGAATTGATTCTACTATTGAAGAGGTTGTAGGTAATGCAATGTCATAGGCTTGGAGGTCTAGGATTCCATTCACTATGGGGGATCGAGGTGTGCAAAGAGAATGGTCAAGAATAGAGAATAGACCTGGTCATATTAGTGAGGTTGTGGGAGAGAAACTTGCCAGTATGGATGTCTTGTGGGAATGATCGAGTGTGGGATGGAATAAGGTGAATTTTGATTGGACCTCTAAAGGCAACCTCAGTCCCTCAGGAGCAGGTGCCTTAATTAGAGATTGGCATGGAAATTTACTGGCTTTTGGGGCTAAGAGGCTTGCTCTTGGAACTAATAATACAGCTGAAGCTATTGCAGCATTTATTGGTGTAGGGTTAGCTTGGTCTCTGGGTGTGCACAAAGTACACCTTGAGGTTGACTCTATGGTTATCATCTAGGCTATTGCTAATGGGGGTGCAAAGGCATGGCACTTGCAGAACTTGGTTAGGGAAATTTCTAAGGAGCTTGAACATTTTGATGATTTCAAGTTAAGCCATATTAAGAGAGCGGGTAATTATGAAGCTGATAGACTGTCCAACTGGGCTGTCACCTTTGCCACCAAAGGTGACTCGCATTTTGAAGATCTGAGAGGTGTGATGTTAGAGGGGTCGAGTTGAGGTGTATGGGTCAACCCTCTATAGTCGTGGAGTGAGGTGGATTTCTAAAGGTGTGTTAATGTGGTGGTGAGGTATTGCTTTCATGATTCCTTGTGAATCATGAATTAATTGTTGTTGGCAGGCTATCGTCCTCCTGACATATTTTTGGGTACGAATTGGGATGCCTAGATTTATAGGATGTTTTGGTTGGCCTTGGGTGAGGGGAAATGTCTTTCTAGTTATGCTTCTTGGGGTGGCATATTGGTGGCTAACAACAGAGGTAGATCTTCATTCATTTGTTTGACAGGCATGGCTCGGGTGGTGGTACTTGGCACATTGGGTTGGTCTATTTATGGATTTCCCACTAGCTTGGGTTGTTATCCCTTCTTTTAATTTTGTAGGGTGGCTGGTGTTTTGGAATTGTTGCAAATCACGGTGGAGGCAATGTATTTTCTCAAAACTACGCTACAGCAAAAGGCCTTTTTCGGCCTGATTTCTTGGTTTCACCTCAAGTTTGTTTTGAAGAGGCTATTTAAGGACGTGGTAGAGGCTATTTTGGAGGCGTTGGGAAATATTTTCATGGAGGTGACGCACAGAGGGAGAATCAAAGTTGACATCATGTCGATGATTTCCTCGTGGGGTCTAGAGTTAAATGAGGATGTGAAGACAGTTAGGTGGGTCATGGTGTCACTCTTTGACAAGGAACTGCTATTGGGGATGGACTCCTTTTTGAAGTGGGTTGTCCCGGGTGTGGGGAATAACATTTCTGAAGGGTTTGAAGATATGGAGGATGCAGAGGAGCTTGGGGTCATTCCGTTTGTGAGGTGGCATAGGAGGCTTGACAAAGATGCCTATAGGTTGGAAATACTAGTTTCTTGGGAGAATTTGAAGCTTGTCCTGTGAAGACATGATGTTACTCTGGGTCACACAGTGGGTGGTGTCCCGACTTTGGTCCCAAAGAAGAAGCGCTCAAAGCAAAGAGGTGGGGTTCGTCGGGTGTCAGTTGGGCGTTAGTGTGACTGGGATGGTGGTGGAATTTTTTGGCTTTTTGGCATGCATGTGGATGACTCGTGTGTGGCTATATCTGGGGATTGTGCCCATCTCTGGTTTTTTGGTGTGGGTCGGTCTCTCATGTGTTGATGGCTACTCCTTTTTTTCCTAGGCAAGTGGTCTTGGTTTAGCCCGGTTGGGTGTTGGGAGGACTAATGGATGGGGTGCTTTGTTTTTCCCATGTTTGCTCTGTGGCTTCGGCCCTGGGCTTGGTAGCTTGGGTGTGAACCCTGGGGACCTTTAATTGGTATATCTTTTGTATGGGTTTGGGGTGGTTGGGATTGTTCTGCTATTTTTTGTTCTATAGTCTGGTTGTTGGGTTTGGCTGGTCTCTTTAATTGTAAAACATTTATCTCTTATTAATTAAATTACTCTATTACCAATAAAAAAAATATATTAATCAAATATTTTGGCTTTCTACGCAAAATTCTAGGTGGTGTTCTCCTAGGTACATACATCTCAACATTAGGAATTTCATCAATATTTAATTGAGGTGGGCTAGATTGCATACCTTCAATTGAGGGTGGAGAAAAAGACATACCTTGAGGTTCACGTGGGGATGATGGCATACCTTCTTCGTCAAATCTGAGTGATGATGTACTCTCAACTTGAGATGTGTTGGATGGTGTCCAACAATATTCACTTGCAGTAGATGGTGTCCCTCCATATTCACTTGTGGTAGATGGTGTCCCTCCATACTCTCTTGTGCTTAATGGTGTCCCTTCATATTCACTTGTCATAGAGGGTGTCTCCAAATATGGTATCTAAATTTTCCTTACCATGATGCTTTCACATTCATTCCTTTTGTGTTGCCAATCCCTTTTCTCTTTTTGACGGTTGAGGTTCCTCTTATATTGGCTTGTTTTCTTCAATTGTTTCCAATTTATTCTTTTCGCAATATGCCGTCACCCAAACTCTCTCCTTTTATTTGAAGGTTTCATTCTCTTTGTCTGTTAGCTTCTTCTTTGTTCGTTTCTTTGGCATGGCGGATAATTTTATCTGTAGCATGGTAATGAGACAAATATTAGTTCCTAGAAAATGTATCCATTCAATTAAATCAAAATATATGTCATTCAAGGTTTCATAAAGAATCCTTCCAATCATCCCGTACAAGAGTTAACCTAGCATAGACAATTTAGGTCACATGATTTTTTACAATCCAAAATGCCTTAAAGAAATGTGGTAATGTGGCATGTCATGATTGCAAGATAGGCTCAAAATGGAAGCATAGTCAAGCATACAAAATGTGGAAGCATATATGGTGTGGGATCACCATTGAATGAAAATTTTCAATTCAATAAGTTGTTGTCTAGGCTTTAGGAGAACATTGATGCAAAGAATGATTTAGAAGATTTGAAGGAATATTGAATTGAAAAATCATTGCTTTTCAGATTTTATGAATTTGTTTGTCTTTTGTAGCCTTGGTTTGGATTGTATAGAGAGGTTTTGAATATAAATATTGTTGAATCACTTTGGGGCATGTGTTAACAGTGTTTTTCATTTGATTTGATAATTTAACTCCAATTCTATTGGTAGTTTGCATTGAATCTCTTGTTGTAGGTTTGTGTGCCCTAATTAAAGGGTTTTGAATGTCTCAATCATGTAAATTGGCCCATTCCACTCACTGTGATTACTATAATTGGTGGAATGGGTCTACAACATCAATAAATAGGTGAGGGAATGTTGTTTGTGTGCAAGGGAGGTCTAAAATGGTGTTGGGCATGAAGCCCTAAAGTGAAATTTTGAGTTTTTCATGAGATTTCGAGTGGTTTTGATATGCTAAAGTGTGTTTTGTGTTGGGGTAGCATGGTTTCTTCTTGAATTGATTTTGTGCAAGCCATTTTAAACCTGTTTGAAGTATTCATAAGATTATGTGAGGGCTGGATGAGTGTTTTTCAATAAACCACTAGTTTCTTGGGTAAAAAGGAGGCTTTTTGGTGCAGGGGCACCTACACCTTGGGGTAAAGGTAAAATGAGTCTTGAAGGACTATTAGGATGATTTGAGATGTCTTTTGGTTAATGTGCAATGAGGAAGCTACAAAATATGTCAATTGGGAAAAATGCAACACATTGTCAGTTCATGTCAAGATGGGTAAAAGCAAGGTTCTTGTTGTTTTTGATTCTAAGATCTTGATCTATGTTAAATAAGGTCTATGAGACCACTCTTAATATTTATTTAGTTCTTTTGATTCATTCTAGGTGTTTAGGGGGGAGATTTGGCTTGACATTTGCAAAAAATTACATTTTTAGCAAAGTTGTCAAGAGATAAGTTAGTTAAGAAGTTAAAAAAATAGTTACATACATTGGGGGAGTTGATTTTGAAGGGAAAAAAGATAAATATCATGTAAATTCTTGAATGGAGGCTTCTCTTCAAGATTTGAATAAAATAAAATAAAGGAATTCTCTGATTTTTGTGATTTTCCTGTGTTCTTTCTCTATGTGCAGACCCGTATAGGTGTGTGATGCCTTGAAGGTTTGGGAGATCATTTATGCATGAATTTATCTTCACTTGAATCAGGTTTGGTGTCTTAATTCCATTTTACAAGAGAGTTTCAGTCGTTTCTCCAAGTCTGCTCTTTTTTGACAGTGTAATGATTTGAGGCTATAATGTATTGATTTTCACCAATCCACCCACTATAATGGATTAATAAGTTAGTGGATTGGTGTGTAACATAATAAGGTAGATGTAAAATGTGTTTTTGATTCTAAAATAGCATGGGTTTGGTCGATGGAGTGATGCACTAGGCTGGGTAGAGCACATTTCTATGTGAAAGTGAATAACCATGATGGTGATTCTAAAAAATAATGAGTGTAATGGAATTGTGGGTGTTTGATAAGTTTTTACAGAGGTATTGGAAGGTGTTTTGACCCTTGGGAGGATTGGGAGAGGCTTGGAGTAGTGAAATCCTTGAAAATCCTTGTTTTTGCTTGTGTTTTGGAGGGTTTCTTTGGACAATAGAGTAATGGCCTTATGTGGGAAAAGTAATCATGAAATTGGTGGTTTGGTATCATGAAAATTGACTTTTCTTGGTGTTTGAGTGGAAAAGTCACCTTTAAAAGGTACTTCCTTTGCAAATTTGGGCTAATTGGGAACCCTTTTGCTAGGTAGGCTTATTGGAAGTCAAACATAGTCCAACGAAGTCAACCTTGGTTCCGATGTATGTTGTGTGGTCCTGAAAAGGGTATCTTAATCAATAATTTATTTAACAAGTGTTTTGGGAAGTTCTTGAGAAAAGTGCCTAAACCGGGTTCGGAATATTATTACGGGAAGCATGCTCAAAGGGTGAATTTTGGTAAGATCTTTAGAATATGTTTTGGAGGTTGATCAAAGATCATTTATTTGTCATTTGGAGTAGGTCTCCATGCCTCTATGCATCATTTTTGTGATTTGGCACTTTGGTGAGTGATTTTATGACAACAAATGGTGGAATCCTTTGTTTCATAACATATAGACTGCTGCCCTATTAAGTTTGGTGTTTTTGAAAAGGATTAAAGATAAGGTCATTTGTAAAAGAGGCCTAATTTGAGGCCTAGTTCATGTATAAATCCAATTTTGATGAAGTTGTAACAAAGAAGCCTATTGTGGATTCTATGAATTGTTAATTGTGAATTATTGTTGTTGGTTGATTTTGTGTTGAGTTGTGTTATAGGACCTCCCTTGATTGCATCAATTCACAAGGTCCCTTTAGTGGTGGTGGATTGTTATCTACATTCTGGTTAGGTGGGACCATGTTATTAGGGGGGGCAGATGTAGTGAATGGGCCCTTAATCTGATTTCTTAGAAAGTGACCTCCTTTGGACTGAAAAGCTTGAGCATCATATACATCTTCCTTTGGCTCATTATCTCCTTGCATAGGGAATTGATATTTTTCTTCAATGGTTTCATAAGTCATGGCAGTGCTGACTAGCCCATTATCCTGATTGGAATTTCTTGCTGGATGGGCATCAGCTTGTGCAATTTTCATAATTTTCTCCATTTCTAGGCAATTAACCTCATAATGTGTTGTTGTATCATGCAACCTACACCAATTGGTCATAAAATTCAAATCAACAACATTAGCAGTATGTGGTCTTTCCTCACTTGTTTGATAATTATGAGGAACTCCCCCATTGTTAGGTCTATTATTACACTGCCTATTTTTTTTTTGTTGAACCTTTGATTATATCCTCTATTCTAATTTTGATAATTTTGGTTTGAGGAGTTCTGACCCAGGAAGTTCCTATTGGTGTTCTGATTTTTATTCTGATTAGAGTAATTGCCCTGATAGTTATAACCTCCCTGATTGTTGTAATTTTGGTTTTGATTATGGGGAGGGTTTTGCCTAAGATGTGCCATGTCATTTGACATCTGAGAGAGAGTCTTCTTGAGAGTCTCTAACTCACTTGTGAGTTGAACAGTTTGTTCATTCTGCATATTTTGGACTATGGCTGGGGAATGGACATGGGTTGATCCTCCCACTTGTTGTGGTTGATTTTGAGGTTTTTGTTTTTGAGTTTGATGGGAGGAATCTTGTATGCCATTTCCAAAGAAGGGCACAATGGGTGGAGCTTGCAACTCAGATATAGGTCCATATTGGGAATAAGACATCCCTAGGATAATGTTGTATAATGGTGGATTAGGCATTTGATAATTCATGGGAGGCAGAGCTGCTCCTAAACCTCCAGATTGCAGACTTATTTGCTGGTTTAATTTGATAGCGAGATGATAAATTTTAGACAACGAATCAATCTCAGCAGGTTGATAAGTTCTTTCAAAGGATCAACAACTCTCAAATATGCCTATATGACCATACCCTCTAGCACTAAGTAAGGTTCTTGTAACCTACGATACATCCTTTGGAACCTAGTGTTGAACAAGGGAAATGGTTCATGATGTTCCTTTCCTATGGTGGAAAAATGGTGATATAATATTGCAAGGTCTACATAAACCCTGAATCGATTAATAAAATCATTTTCTAAATCTATCCAACCCATAATAGATCCCTGGGGCAGATTTAGATACCAATTATATGCCATATCTCCTAAACAATAAGGAAACAATCTACATACCACATCTTGATGAGCAACTTGAGCTCGTGTGCAAGCATCTTTAAATGCTTGTATATGTTCCTCAGCACTTCTCGATTCTCCGTGCATGTATTTTGGATAGAACCTCTCTAGGTTCTTTGGTGAATCATGGAATCCCCCAAGAATAGTCCCTAACGGGGAGGGATTATTCACAAAGTAAGCCATCGGTGGGATTGGTTGGGCAGGTGGTGATATAGTCTGAATTGGTGGCAAAACAAGCCTATATGCAGGTGGTGATGTAGGTCAAACTGGTGGTGGTGTAGGTGGATTTGGAGGAAATCCAGGTGGAGTAAGTGGGGGTGGCAGTGTAGGTATCAAAACCCTATGAGCATGAGGTCTTGGTCTAATCGGGGTTTGCAATTCTTGTAATGGTTCTGGATCAATAGAAGATCTAAGAATCCTTTCGTATTTGTCCAGTGAGAATGACCCTATGCGAGCCAACTTGTTCTTTCAGGCCCTCCTTCTAGCGCTAATTTTTGTTGATGGTGAAAATGACACAAACAACGTTAAAACATAATATTTCTACTCTATTTCTCTTGAAAAAGAAAAACAACATGTAGTAGCCTAACTCCCAAGGTCCTGGTAGTTGGTTCTCAACTATTTGGTGTCACTCAATCAGTTCATGCAACTGTAATTTTCAAGGGACCTTTGTTGGTAACAAAAGATTCAAGCCATGACTCATTTTATCAAACCGTTCTTGTAAATAAAGGGGGTTTCAAACAAAAGAAAAAGATAGATCAAAGGGTAAACTAGTAAGTATGAATCAAATTTGTTTAGCATCTAGACATATACTTTCAACAATGAATGTTTTCTAACAGATCAAAAAACCAAAGCATGACATAATTTATAGAATAAACTGTACCATTGCATGCATCTAAGGTGCTTAATTTAATTCCATTATTCGCATATCACAACTATCTCCACAATTTCAAAGGAACACACATCCATTCATTGCTAAGGTCATAGATCAACAGACTTTAATAACTTCAATTCAATGATAATCTAACAAGATAATCCTTAAATTTGATTCCTTCAAATGACTTTCATCACTCAAGAAACTTTTATGTTTTAGCACAATCACTACATACAGATAGATTATAACTTATTAGCCTTACCACACAAAACAATTTTTTTTATTCTAACACCATATTTCAAGAAAACCTATAATTTTATTAACTGTAAAGCATCTAGTAACAATGTATCTCAGTAATCACTACAAAATACTATCTCCTAACATTAGGTAAGCCAATTCTATTCTCAATTAGCCGACCTTTACAATATGATACCCATAGGGTATTTATAGATATACAAAATTCGAACTCCCCTTCTATTTTAAGCCATCCACCCTTTTAGGAACAAAACCTTCTTGGAAACTCAAATCGATTTCATCTTGAGTTCTTAGATTAGACTTTTAGTTAAACTGGAGAATAAAAAGACAAAAGAGAAACGTGCCATGTGCATAAAAAATTGGCAGTTCTGCATGCAGCATGCAAAGAAGAAAGAAAATCATGCATGCAAGAAACTTATGCATGTGAAGCTAGATCTGCAATGAACTCATCATATCTGGCGAAGACTTGCTGTAATGTATCTATTTCTGGCCCTTCAACTCAGTTGTCCTCAAATTTAATTCACTCCAACTCTTCTGCAACAAACCCTCTCATACCTTTTATCTTTGCAGCTCTCTTCTAGCAACTTTTATTTCTTCTTTGACATCCATTAATCGATCTATTATCAAATTTTCTCCATCATCTTCTTGCTACATGAGTCCTCTAAATCTCTCATCCCATTTCTCTTTTATCTGGTCCAAAGGCATGCCTTATTTTTCAACACATTTACATCTACAATAATAGCAATGACTACTTCCAGCTCCTCAAACTGCTTAATCAGATTATTAACAGCCTCTTGAACCTCATTCCTATGTTTACACGAGAAATCTACTCTAAATCGGAGTATACGAGAGGTTTTTCCAATTCCCTTTTGTTTCTCCAAGGCTACAGCCCTTGCATCATAATTTATTTTTGCCTCTTCAAACAATGTCCATTGATCTTCTTGTGTCAAAACCTGCTCAATATCCTCCTCTAGAGGCATGTTTTCTTGCATATCTTTTTCTGACTCAGTTTCATTTGAATCCATTCCAACCTCATGAATCTCCTTTTCCACTTCTTTTCCCTTGGCAGTTTCAATCATGCTATGAAGAGATCCTTCTTGAACTTCTCCCCTCTGCTATTTTGTAAGTGGGATTTGTGTGGAAGACTCACCTAATGTAGGTGTTGAAACAATAGATCCTACTGGAACATCCCCTTCTTGCATTTACTCTTCATCCCCTACTGCTTCAAGTTCTATCTCCTCGATGTCTGGAGGAAAGAACTCCAGAGGCTCCTTAGGAGGTGTCTTCCTTTTGATCCTTTTATATCTCTTCCCCTTCTTAGGGGCTGGTCCTTGAGGATTCTTGGTTCTTAGAATTAACCATTGCACACTCCTATCCAACACTGTCCTTCCGATCTGCTTAATATCAATGGTTTCTTCACTGTCCCAGTCAATTGGATCTAGACTCTTGGTGCCAATGTTCAAAGCCTCATAGGATGGATCCAATACAATTCCATCATCCACCAATGTGTCAGGAATGTTTTCTTTAACACCAAGCTCTGACATGAGTGAGATAGTTAACCTTTCATAATTCTTCTTTCTTCGATCATACTCATCTTGCTGGTCACTCCAAAAGTCTTCTAAAAAATTGAAATGTTTGATAAACACCCAAGGTAACAAGGCATACATCTTACCCTTCAGATCAAAATACTTACGAGCTGTGTATAAACCCAATTTCAATTGTATCAACTCCCTGCAAACAACCTTTGCTCCTACCAGATGTTGACACCTATACTCACCCAACTTCATGGGAAACTTAAGACATTCGGTTTTATGTTTTATCCCAAACCAAGCATTAACTCCAAGAGCCTGATATACAAACTCCATCAACACTATTTTGTTATTGTAGCACCTTGGAAGCAAATGTGGATGGCCTTCAAAACCAGCTAACCTGAAATATGTGAATTTGGGGTATTAAATGTACCAACATCCCTATTCAGCAATGAATGCCATGGCTTCTTGACTCAACCGGTACCCTGCATCCCCATTCAATTGATTGATGACTACATATATGAATGCATCACTGACTCTCCTGAAACGTGTCTCAACAACCTAAAGAGATAACTGGTCATAATGCTCCCACACTTTCTTCTGTCCATCCAAGGCTCCCATTATGCCCACTTTGTTCAAACCTGGGAAAATATCCAACCTTGCTACTGCATACACAATGTAAGAAGTCATAAAGAAGCTTTTAGTCTACCTAATGCTAGTCAGTTGATCATGAACATCATTTGACACAATCATCGGCCAATCAAACTATTGGGCTCCATTTAAGATAGTATGGATGAAAGGACACATCCACTCCTTGAACCAAAATGTATCTCTCTTCCCAAAGGCCCTAGACAACACCATGATTAGATCTGATACCTCCTTATAGAAATCTACCCTCTTTGGTTGGTCTACAAGCTTGCTTAAAGATTTATTTTCTATCTTCAACCACTTTTTGTTTAGATGAGACTTATTGGAGTCCTTATACTCACTATATTTCTCCAATGCCTCTACCTCATCCAACTGCACCAAACTCTTAGGATCTAGGACATTAATTATATTTTGAAATGCCAAAGGAGTGAGATCAATGATCACATTATTTTGGGAATCCATGCACTATCTGGTCGTAGGATTGTAGGCACTGGATTGATAAAGGAAATACAGTGATATGGGCCAAGCCGGAATCAAGAATTCTTTGTGTCCTTCCTATTAGATTTTCCCGTTCTGCAAAGGTTTCTGCATGTAGCTCCTCAAAGTTGTATTGGCCCAAGTTTGTATCAGTGATATTTGACCAGTCAGATTCCACCTTGCTCACTTTCACAATAGGACTCCTATAATTATACCTCAAGGTATAAAGTAGTTGTTCAGGCTTGATCTTCTTTGGTTTAGGTGCAGCCTTTGATGTTCCTGCAGGTTGATTCCTTTGAGCAGCTTCTCCTAATGTTCCTGACATTTTCTAGCTTCCCTGCCACAAAACCCTCTAATTAGATCTTTCAATATCATCATAAAACATGTTTTAAAACTATAACTTTCATGTATACATCAAAGGCGGAACCAAGCAGAAACATATTCTAAACAGTCTCTTTAACACACTGTCGGGATCAAAATCAAAATTGGAATGGTAGCTTTACTAACAAGAAACGGGCTCAGAGTTGAAACTGGAAATGTGATCAGAATCAGAAACGGAATGGAAAATAATTTGGTTTCCTTAAGATTTTCCTAATTTCTTATTCAGGTTTGGTTCCGCTTCCACTTCCGCTCAGTAAACATTTTTATAAAGTGAAACCCCTTACTATAACTAGAGTCAAAGAAGAGATGGAAGATAGAAACGATACCTTTTAAAAAAAACATAATTTTCCAAGTTCAAAATCGATTTCAATCCCGCTTCCGCCCTAGTTGACCATAAAATTATAAACAACTTCATCAATTTAATGTAGAACTCCATGGTTTCAAACTAGGCGATTAAAAGGACATGGGCTTAACCTGGAACTCCATAGAACCTTCCTCATATGACCAAGGGCGACTGAATTTATAAGGCATCATTTTTAAACCTTTTAAATGCATTACAGAAATGCACTTAAAACCCTAATCTAGAAAACACGACAAAACTAGGGCACGAATTTAACCCTCCCTATTTTAGCAATTTGAATGTGCGACAAAACCCTAAGTAAAAACGAGATCCAACTAACCCTAACTTACTGTAAAAAAATGAATTTAATCTACCTCACTGTGAAAAACCCTAACTAAATCTACGTATTTAAAAACCTAACCCAACACAATGCAATCACGACAAAACATGAAAGCGACAGTGCCCTAACTCACTATAAAACAAGAAACGTAACACAAAATCACGAACAACAAAAAAAAAGAAAGAAGACACACGCAAAACTTCAAGAAAGAGATCCCATTCGAAGATCTCAATCAAACAATAGGAATCAAGAACACGAAATCAAAAAATGAAAAGAAAAATGAGAGCAGAACCCTACCTCACACGTAAGACCTGGTTAACCTTCCGAATTGATTCGTAGCAATTCTCTCCTTCTCCTTCAATCGATTCGCTCAGATGGACTCCGCAACAGCTCTATTTCACTCTTCAAGTTTTTAGCAATGATAATAATGATATGTTTAATCCTTAATGAAGGTAAAAATCAGAGTTCTTACCTACGCCAACCTACTGTAATTAATGCATTAAATGCAATCAGGCGGAGTCAAAACTGAAAGAGAACAAACACTTCACTTCAATGCGACTTCAGTCAAAAATTCAATGACCCAGAAAATAGCGGAGGCAAAATCAAAATGGAAACTGATTTGGAAAGTTTAAGAAATTTCGCAACTTCATTCCCATTCCGGGTCCGGGTCCGCTAACAAAGCACAAAATGAAACCAAACACATAAATTAAAACAAAAGACTGACATAATAAAACTTAACACAAGGAATTAGACTAAAACCAAAAATTGAAATAGTGGAGGCAGAGACAAGATAGATTTTGATTTCGCATTTTTCAATAATCACCAACTTAACATCCACTCCAGCCTTGGCTTCGATAAAGACAAAAAAAAAAGAAAGACTGTCGAGATGGGAACAAAAAAAAGATTCAAAATAACTTTTAGAACCCGATTCAGTTCTAGTTCTGCTTCCGACAGAGAAATTTAAGAAAAACAAAGTGTTGGCAAAACAAGACTCCAAACTTTTTTTGAAAAACAACTAAGGATAAAAAAAAAACAAGGGGGACCCCTTTTGACCAAGGAAAAAGATGGGGTGGTTATGCAAGGCATAACACATAGTTTGCTGGAGTAGGTTAGTTTTGGGTTGTGTAAGGTGTGTGCATGTTTTTTTGTGTAGGGGAAAACAAGAATCGATCGTTTGGTTGTTGTCCTCTCAAGAAATATAGAAGTTGACTCCTTGTGCAAAATGATGTTATAACTGCAAGAATTAAAGGGACTGATGGATCGGTAGTTTGTGAATGTGTATTTGGTTTATTTCAATCAATAACATTCTAATTATAGTGTCTTGGATGTTTGGATAAAGGTTGGTAGTTACCTTCCACGATTTGTTGTTCTTTTTCCATGTAAGTTACAACAGTGAGTTCTTGAATTAGTGAATCATGAATTAATTGAATGGTTATGAGTTTCTAATCAGGTTTACGCTGTGTTACAATCAATTTTATGATGGTTAATTTATTTTTGAGTCTGAAAAAGAGTTGAATCCAAGTTCTAATGTTTTGTGGAAATATGAAATCAAGTGAAATTGAAGGATTTTGATGAAAAGATGAATGAATTTGTTGGTTGATCTTCTTCAATTTAAGTTAGGGTCAAAAGTACCTATTGATGGTGTTTTCTGCATTGTAACAACTCAGACAGAATATTATATCCTATCTCCCTTGAAAGGTAAATCTCTATGGGAAAAGAGATAACCCCAAGGTCTCTAATGTCAGGTCTTGACAATGCAACAAAACAACTTAGTGATAAGATGCTCAAAATGGATTGATCTCTCATAACCTACTTTTTGTTTGATCCAGATAAATCTGCAATTTCAAAAAATAGTGCAATCTTCTAAGGTATTTAAAGATTTTCAAATCATAAACATTCATTTAGAATAATCCTATTGCAATCAGAATGAAGAAACCCACATAATTGAACTAAGCACAATTCTAAGTCCAGACTAACTTTGCAAAGCAACTAACAATCAACTAACTGCAAAAATTATGGACTAGAGATTTTTACAAACATTCAAAACATGAAACCCTAAGCATCACCAAACTATCTAACTAGGAACTTAAGAAATTTTAAAGATAGAACAACAAGAAACATGCCAGATGAAACTCAACACAAGAGAGATACCAAATAAAATTATATTTTCTTATATTAGGTCATCCAAAAATGGCAACAATTCCACCCTTCTGTTACAATACTTGCTTGAAGATAAACCCTAGCTCACTCAAATATGAAATCTCTATTCTATGTCTAT
Organism: Sequoiadendron giganteum; assembly: GCA_007115665.2. Classification (NCBI taxonomy): domain Eukaryota; kingdom Viridiplantae; phylum Streptophyta; class Pinopsida; order Cupressales; family Cupressaceae; genus Sequoiadendron; species Sequoiadendron giganteum. The sequence goes on along the minus strand of CM021104.1, from coordinate 459,936,581 downwards.
ATGCCTATCATGTATCACTTATCTATCTATTACAAATGAGGTAACATGCCCAATTTATAGAGAATCCTCAAGATAGGTCAGCTCAAAATAAGATTTTCACAATAAAAGTGCCACACAAGATGTTGGCCTCAAAAGATATTTGAATACATCATGAATTGTGCAATTTGCACCAATTTCACCCAAGTCAGCCTGGGGTCTCAAAAGGTAGGCCCAATGCATGTGGATAATGGGAAGCACAAACTTTGATGTAGCCCTATATAACTACTTCCCATCCTTGTCTTTAGTTCAATCCTCTTCACCATGCATGACCAACAACACTCTATCCAATTCAGCAATAGGTGGTATAGGCAAAACCCTAACTCTTTTTTCAAGAGACTTAATGTCATCTCTTGCCTGCCTTACTGTACCATCCCAATCAGCCCTATTAGTTAAATATATGTCACTAACTGCAATGTAGGTTGCAGCATCATCTAGCTGATGTTCAATGACTGGACCTTCATTGACTAGAGAGAAGACATCTCTCCACCATTTCCTATATTGTTCCAGATTGAGATGCTTTGGAGCGAACTTCTTCCTCCCTGTCATAATTTCAAATAAGGAGATACACTTATCATGAATGCCAATCAAAGCATCCTCAATCTAACTCCCTTGTTTGTGAATCTTCTTCAAGGCCCTTTGCCTCATCTCCAAGATCTCAAACCATTCCCAAGGTTCAGAAATCCTTGGGAAAGGAAGAATCCCACTCTTCACCAGCTTATCCTCAGTAAACTCGATGATTGTTCTTGTTTTCTGCAGCAAGAGATCAGTGTCCTCTTTGTCATGGGCTAGCATAGTCCTCAACCAGTCCACTAACCTAATGGAACCTCCTGCAGTCGACAAGATATACTTGATGGTGCCGTCTCCTTTGGTTTGAACTCCCTGAAACAAACCAACTATGGAATGCGTAGTGCCTTTCATCTTCTCAAGCTCAGAGATTGTTTCTTGAGGAAAGAAACTTGAAATAGAGCAAGAAGAGCCAATAGACTGCAAAGGTTTCATCAACTCCTACAAGTATTTCTTCAGCTCTCATTCTCCCTCTCCAAATCATGCCTGGTGTACCTCCTTCAATCTTCCCACAATTACAACACTGGAACCTTCATACTCCTGAGTATCCTACTCCATAGAAGCATGCCATAAGTAAATAGTCTACACATGATAATATTTTGCAATCACATTATCTCTATCTTTGTCTGGAGCAAGGGTAGCAATGTGAGCCACTCTGTTGCCTCACCCATCTCTCTCAATCCTAGACACAACACTAGATTTATTCTTAGTTTTTCCTTTGCCAATCCTGGCCATTAGGTCATCCCAATTGGGAGGAGTGTCCTCCATTATTACCATCTTACTCCTTAATTCTCTATCTAGCTAGCTTGGAATAGTAGACTCGGTTTGCACTGTATCTTTCTTATCCTGCTCCTTCTACTCATTAGGTGCATCTTTCTCAAAACTTGGCATAATAGGAATCTCCTTAATTGGGTCCTCCTTGTTTAACGACTGCTCCTCTACAATAACCTATGCTGGTGAAGGGATCTTAGCTAGTATCTCCTCCTATTGAGGGGATTTGTCCAATTTATCTTCTGTAGGTGAATCTGCATAGGCCACCAAGGGAGACTGGATCACCTTGTCAACCTCTACCTCTGCATTGTAGAGGTCTCCTTACTAGGATTCCTCTTCACCCAAATCTTTAGGATCTTCATCCTTCCTTGGTTCTTCTTGTACACTGCTAGTATCTTGAGGATGGGGAATGATTTCTTGTTCAATGATAGGAGCAGTCACAGGAACATTTTCCTTCGTTGCAACATCCTTTGGGGATGGAGTCCTTCACCTCCTCATATATACCTATGTTATTTCCCCTAAAATTTCTACCTCTACCACAGGTGGCTCAACTTCCTTATCAGTCTTAGGAGCCTCCTCTTTTTGTGACAACCTCACAATTTTTCTTCTATTTGTCAAGGGAGTAATAACATCCACCTCTTCCTTTTCTTCCTTATCCTTTTCAGCTTCTCTCCTCGAAACATGCCTCCTCTTTTTGGCAATAGGCTTTCTTTGTTTACCTACTTCTACTACCTTCTCAGTTTTAACATCCCTAACCTTAGTCTTGAAGGGCGAATCTACTTTTTCCTTACCCTTAGGATCCTATTCGTGTGATTCCTTGGAAGAAGAATGAGACTCCAAGTCTTCCATCAAATCATAAGTTCACTAGACACCTTCACTCTCTAATTCCAACATTTTTTGCTTCAGCCACATTTTGGTATACTTGATCACTGGAGTCATGATTTGCTCCAACTCTGTTTTCTCTTCTTCCAACCAGTCAATTTTTTTGACTGGTTTATCTTTCACAACCTCGAATATATGACCCTGAATCAAATTTCCATCCTTTTCCACTTGGTCAGGTATGGCCTTTATGTTGTATAACCTTACCAAGTCCACTGGTAGCCTGGAGAATTTCTTCTTCCTCACATCAAATTCATCACCAAGGTTAGCCCAATAATCTTCAATGTTGTCCTTGTGGTTGTATTCTCTACTGGCCTTCTTTTGTTCCTCCCTTGTGATATCAAACCTTTCTCTCTTAGAATGGAAAGAGAGACCAAAAGTATTCATCTCCTCTTCAGAAGCGTGAGCTGAATGGATGGAAGGGCAGACCTCATTTGTTCCAATCTTTAAGGGGAAATCATTCCCAAACCCTGTTTTATGCTTGGCTCATTTCAAAATTATGTCAAAGTCACAAATATTCCTAGTGACCTCCAACAGTATGATATGGTCCATTGGGTACCTTGGAGTCTATAGGGAGACCTTTGAAAACCATCAATCCTAATGTAGGAGAAAGTAGGGTACTCGATGAACCATGCCCCATACCTCCATATCAACTCCTTGGCCTTGTCAAAAACCCTTACATGATCTGCGCCCTATAGCAACCTTGTAATGTACATTGTGAAAGCATCATTTTATCTTCTATAGCTTCCTCTTGCCAAGTGTAGTTGTGGATACACCTCATATATTGCATCCTCTCCAAATGTACCTCTAGTGATCAACTCCTTATATGGGTGAAATCTTGCCAATGCATACATCAGGTAGGAGGTCATGGTGAATGTATTGGTTTGCAAGAAATTACACATTTTCTCATCGATTACTACACTTATAGCACCTTCCTAGTGGTAATCTATACCTTACTCCATCCGAGAAGTGACATTGAACATCCAACTCTCAAACACCCTTGCACTCTGCAACCCTATCAACCTGTTGAGGAGAGTGATGTCATTATAGTATTTATTTTTGAACTTGAGCCTGAATAGATGCTTTGGAAATTTGGAGAAATGAGATTTGGGCTTTTCCAACCAAGAATTGATCACCTACTGGGGCTTGACCACATTTTCTTCATAGTACTTCTTGGTTGTATCTATATCAAAAGCCACCACATGTGACCTGTAAGGCATATCAAAAGTCCTAGAAATGGACACAGGATCAAAGTTGGCCACAATCCTTCCCTGGGGACCAATAATTATTTGTGTTCCTCTATCATAGTTCTTGGCACACTCAAGCACCAACTCATAGCACTGCACTATGGAGGGGAAACCAACTACATGTGCCAATCCGAAATCCACAATTCTTATAGCCACCAAAGGGAGACTTTGTGCTACCATTTCAGCTTTGAACTCCTCATAATCCCACATACCCACATTGGTATAGGTGATCCTTGACCAAATAGAAGTCAGCTTGCTCTCAGGAATCTTACTCTATATATCCATTTTTACCTTTTCTACATCAGAGATAGCAGAACTTTCTACACTTGGATCCATTGCCTTTCCCTTGCCACACCCAACAACATCTTGTCATGATCCGGCCTGCAAAGAAGTAAAGACAACGAAAATGAGATCCAAGAGAAACAACAAGTATCAAAAATCCTTATCTCAAAGGTCGAGATTTAGCCCCCTCCACGGAATCTAGACTGGAGAAGAATTCTGGGGAAATCCAGACTAGGCGGAATCCAATGAAACAAGCATAAACCCCACAATATCATTCCAATCAATCAGTACAATAAATGAATAACTTGAAACTACTTAGCATAAGTTCATTTGATCATCTAAATGCATTATCAATAAGAAAATTCCTCATGTAATCATCAGATTTTTCATTCCCACAAAACTTTGGAAGAATCTGCCAGAGATGGAAATCCCTGAAAACAACAACAGTTTTAATCAATCCGAGAAAATGAAGAAGGAACGAAACATCCGGGGAAATCCCAATGGCATGGACTTCAGCGAAAGTAAGAAAAGTTTACCATGAAAGCATGAATCTGGTAGAATGACCCATCCATGGACATCGGGAAAATCCGGAGGAAGCGAAATTCCGTGAGGCAAACAAAAGTTCAGTTTTAATAGAAAAATACGAAGAAAAAATGAAAGACAGGAAGACTCAGGGAAATCCAACAGGGGCAGAATTCCGTGAAGCAAAAAAACCCAAATACCTATGCTTTCCTGGTCATCGCCCAAATAGACCAAAATGGCTACTAACTATGAGCCTACATCTCAACAATGATTTAACCTACATCTCCAATGGATCAATCATGAATTTAAAACTCACCTCTCAACAATTTGAGAGGGATTGGCTATGCCCTAGGTCAAGAACCCTAAAACCTCCGCCCTGGATGCATGAAAAGCTCAGGCATAACTTGCTTGTAAAAAAAGATAGGAAGTTTTTGACAAATGCAAGCAAGCCCCGAAAAAAACAACGAAATACCAACCCATTAAATATTCAAAACAAACACCCGAATGAACTAGCAAGACACGAAAACCCCAAATGCCCAGACATGGCACGCATACTCAAGCAAGAACAAACCAATGAATGACATGAAAGCATATGAAGCAAAGCAATTCAAAACCTACAATGGAAAAGAGAATATCTACATACCATGAGAATAAAAAGAACTTAAACCAGTGATGCCAACAAACAACATTCAAACACGAGTAGAATACGAACAATTCTCAAGAAATTCAAATGCAGCACTCGAAATCACCTCAAAATGCATGACCTAGCAACACACCTCAAGCTCTAGCACTCCAAACTCAAATGAAAAGTAAATAATCAAACTCAAATGGCCAATCACTTTCCAAAATTCAATATATCATTGCCCCAAAAGTCATGCAATCACCATTAATGCGATCGACAAGACAACCAAGACCAAAATCCTGAAATCTGACAAAGCAATGGACTTCAAAAAAATTTGGACATGATGGATTTTCCTAGATTTGAGTAGAAAGGAAACCACTTCCGGACTCCAAAGGGAAATGGGAAAATCCGGCTAGGGCGGATTTTCTCGAAAGCAATGAAAAGTCTGAAATGCGCGATCTTAAGGTTTTCAGTAAAATTCATAAATGGGCCACTCCAATTGGCAAGATGAACATCAAAGCACATTCTCAAGAAAGAAAAACCCCATAAAAGAAAGAAATGCCAAGACACCTAAAAATTGAAAACGAGGGTCCCCACTTTCAGTGGGGCGTGTGTACAAAAACTGCACAACAAATGGCGACTCCGCTGGGGAAATGCTCTAGAGCATTTCAAGAATAAACTAGAATCAAGAACCCAAAATATTTGGTTTCAATCCTTTCATCAGGACACCTATGAACAAAGTTTTAGAAACCACAAGCAAGAAGACATTTTCCTATACTAGGGTCTAAGTGTGTGCATTTTGCATTTATTTCCTATTCCTTAGGTGCAATGGGACCAAAGCAAATCTAACCAGGCTAAATAAAATTTCAAACTTCAAAAGCAACCTAGATAGAGCCTCGCTACCAGTCAAGCATCCATAGCCTCAACGAGGTTGTCATTGTGACCCTCTCAAGCATAGCTCTACTACCAGTCAAGTGTCTATAGCCTCGATAGAGATACTAGGATGCCCCTGATAAGGTGAAGATTATTTAGATTTTCAAAAAATTCCTTTTCTCTTTTTCTCTTTTAATATTTTATAGAACCTTTCTTTCACATTTGCAAGTAATCAAACTCACACTTAGGAATTAGGAACACAATGACATTGAAGCAGAATATTATATTTTTCACCAGGCCAAAATACACCGGAACCCTATGCAATTCTAGAATCTTTAATTTTAGTGAAAGTGTGAGACCCGAATATATTCCAAAGTGTATCCAAAACAAGTGACTCTAATTCTAAGTACAAGGGGCATCAGATAAAGGAATTCCACCACTTGACTCTGAAAAACTGACTAGAGTTTGTGAAAGAAATTTCTAGAACAACCAAGGCGAATAGCCCATTATACAAATGCAACAACCCCAAGAAAGCAAGAAACCAAAAGTAAAAACCAAAATAGAAAGCAAAATGAACCAGAGAAAACAAGAAAATCAAAGAAAAAAGAAAACCTACTCTAACTATGTACAGGATGAATTGCAAACAACTCAAAGTTGAAAATAATGCTTCAAATATTGCCCATTGACAGGCAGCGAGATATCCTCACCAGTGAGGGTTTTCAGACAAAAAGAATTATCTCCCATAATTTCTGAAATCTAGTAAGGACCAAGCCAAATTTTATCAAATTTACCATGCTCTCCCTTACGGTCATGGGATTTATCCCAGTAGAGAACTAAGTCAGAGATTCTAAAGGCTTTCACCTTGGCTCTCCTATCAAACCATCATTTCACTACACCCTGATGTTTAGCAAATTTTTCTAAGGATTCATCTCTTTTCTCTTCAAGGTGTAACAACTTAGCCAAACAGGCTTCAGGCTTATCTTCCTCATTGTAGTATTTGTTAATAAACTACGGGGTAGGGATCTTCAATTAGATAGGAAATACGGGTTCCAAACCATACACCAGGTGATAAGGAGAGGTTCCTATGGATGCCTTATGTCTAGTACGGTCTTCCCAGAGAGAAAATCGAAGTTGGGTGTGTCGATCCTTAGGATTTTGTTCTAGCAACTTACAGATAACTGTTAATAGGTTCTTATTGGAAGACTCAGCTAGACCATTACCCTGAGAGTAGTAATTGGATGAAAATTTAATAACAATCCCATGACCAAATGCCCAATTAGAAAATTTTAGTGATGCAAATGCAGGGCCATTATCACAAACTAAAGATAGTGGACAACCAAAACAATTAATAATACCTCACTTAAGAAAATTGATTACCACATCTGAAGTACATTGTTTACAAGTAAGAGCCTCTATCCATCGAGTAAAATAATAAGTTATGGTAAGAATATACATGTGGCCCATAGAATATGGAGGATTAATTGGACCTATGAAGTCCATACCCCACTGAGCAAATGGTTTTACCTCTATGACCAGCTGAAGTGGAAGAGCTACATGTTTTTCCTTACTTGTTGTAGTTTGACATATGTGGCAAGTCCTCACATGTTGGTGTGCATCCTTGAACAACATAGGCCAATAATAGCCTGCCCTCAAGATCTTGTTTGCAGTGGATGATGCAAAACCATGGCCTATGCCATATTTCTCATTAAATTCAATCATCACTCTAGCAACTTCTTCCTTCCCCAAACATCTCAGGTATACACCCTCATGATTTTTATTATACAAGATAGCTCCTTTCATCATAAAACTTCCACTCTTCAGGCACAAAGCTCGCCTTTGAAATGTACTAAGGTGATCAGGACATTGTTGATTCAACAAATAGAAAATGATTTCATCATACCAATCTCCTGGAGATACCTCTTGAAGATAATAGTGTTGAGTTGTGAGATCAGGACATGTCTCAGCCATTGTCTTTGTGAGTCCATGTCCTTCGACTAATTTCATGGGTTGAATCTCCATATCATATTCCTGCAACATAGTCACCCATTTGGCTCTTCGTTCACCTAACTCATTTTTCATTAACAACTGTACTGCAGGATTAGGCACTATGGCAAAGACCTTATTCCTCAAAATATAGTGTCTGAACTTTTTCACTTCTCTAACCAAAACATAGGCCTGCTTTTCAACATTATGATACCTTAATTCTACATCCTTTAAGGGAGTACTCATGAAGGCTATAGGATGCTCATTGCCTTGATCAGACTTTTGGGTTAGCATTCCAACATAGGAGTGATCAGAAGTGAATGAATATATAAAAAAAAAATTAGCATAATCTACACTCACCAATACTGGAGCCTCAACAATAGCTTTCTTGATTTCTGTAAATGCTTCCTTAGCTTCTGCATTCCACTACTTTTGCTTCTTGTTTCAACATATCATTCAATGACTTAACCATCTCTTCAAATCTAGTGATAAATTTTCTAACAAAGTTAATCTTACCAAAGAATGACTTCATCTCTTTCTTACTTGCAGGAGGTTGAATCTTCAAGATAGCATGTATTCATTCAGGATCAATAGCAATACCCTATTCTAAGATAATATGAACTAGCAATTTTCCTTTTGTGACTCCAAAAATGCACTTCCTTGGATTAAGTGAAATACCAAACTCTCTCCACCTTTGGAATACTTTGGATAAATCTATTATATGATCACCTCATTTCTTAGAAAAAATTTTCAAGTCATCCATATAAATAATGATGCACTTACCAATTATGTCCTTAAAAGAAATGTCCATAGCTCTTTGGAATGTAGCTCCAGCATTGATCAACCCAAATGACATCCTTCTGTAAGTAAAAGCTCCCCATTTTGTAGTGAAGATAGTCTTGTGCCTATCCTCATACTGCACCATAACTTGGTTGTATCCAGAATATCCATCCAAAAAGGACATCATTTGAGACCCATTAATGATCTAAAGCACCTCATCCAGTGAAAGAACTGGATAGTTGTCCCTTTCTGATGCTCTATTCAGATTCCTAAAATCCACATACAGTTTGATTTCTCCATTCTTTTTTCTGACTGGAACCAGATTTAAAACCCAAGTAGAGTGTCTTACTAGAAATATAATTCATGCTAAAAGAAACTTTTGCACTTCCTTATGAATAACGGGTTCTAATAGAGCATTGATTAGCCTATACCTCTATCTAAATGGTTTGACATCTAACTTCAAAGGGATGGTGTGTGTAATGATTGAAGTATCATATGTTTTCAAATCTTCATAAATCCAAGCTATCACATCATGATATGTATGTAAGGCACCAATAATTCCTTTTCTTTCTTCTAGAGTACATACCTTGCCAATAAAAACATTCTCCATGTCATCTGGTGTCCCCATATTATATGTTTCACACTGGCTGCTAAGGGATTCCCTTTTGACTTCTTGTTCCTGATCTCTTAACTTATCCAAATCAAAAATTCGTTCAAGCTGCACCATACCTCTTGGAATAGTATTGGTCTTTAGATTAATGATTCCTCCCAAGTCTATTTCTACTTCTTGGGGCTCTATCTCATCAATGACTTGGGAAGCAAACATATCACAACTCGTAATAAAATCCAAAATATTCTTATCATCTTAAAATACCCATAAATTAGTAACATTGTCAGGTATTGAAGGTACTGGAGTGAGTTCAATTGTAAACTTCTTCAATCCTAAAAGTGATAAAGGTTGCAAGGTGCTAGCAACTTGTGCTAGGGAGTTAAAAACTTGATTCTTGTTATGAGGGATCAACTGGATATTGAAAGCATCAAACTCCTCAATGAGATGCCACACTCTATGCCTATAATTGGTCATTCTCCTATCGTGACATGAATACTATCTCCTTACTTGTTTGATTACCAGTTTAGAGTCTCCAAAAACTTGTAATATCTTAACTCTCTTCCTTGATGCCATTAAAAACCCATGAATCAAAGCCTCATATTTAGCAACATTATTAGTGCATTGGAATTGGAGTCTGTGAGCAGAAAAATAATTCTTACCTTTAAGACTGATCAACTCAAATCCTTCTCTAGCACCCTGCTTAGATTTGGATCCATCGAATCTCAATGTCCAACAACCATCAGGCTCCCGTGGTCTTAATTTATCTTGCTCTTTAGTTCAAATGAAGGGATTCTCAGGAAGCATTGGGTTCTTACCCCTATCATTATGTAACTCCTTTTGTATATTAATTCCAATGGTTGGGACTGGATTAATGCATTTATGTATCTGCTCCACTGTATTTTGACACAAGTCACATTCTAGCTCGGAATGAGGGGCATCATGGACTCTGCACCAACTAGGGAGCAATATTTCTTCAAAATTCATCCTTCCTCCCAACTGTATCTAATTCTCCATACATTTCTGGATAAATTCCTGAAAGTTATCCAGCAAACTAAGCTACCTGTCCTCTTGGTCATTTGTTTCATCTACTTGTTCAATCAATGTTTCAGAACCACTATTCTCTAATTTGAATTCATCCTAGGGGCCCTACAGCATGAATACCTCTTCATCCTCTGTAGCCGATTTCACCAACACATAATTTCCCATGCTAACTTCAGACACCAACACCTCATTCGAAACATTCTGGTATTCAGTGATTACATACATCATTCAAGGTTCTCTTTCAATTCGAATATGATTTGGAACTCCTTTCCATGGTAGCCACATGTGAGAATGGTTTGTACATGTATACCCATTCAATTCCTTAGTGAAATCCCTGCCTAAAATCAAACCATAAGTATCGGGAATGTCTGCAACCTAGATGTTTATCACTTGTTCCACCCTAGGATTTGATGTAAGCTATGTGGGGATCATGTTCAATTCTCCAACTACACTTACCTCTGTTTTGTCCAATTGAGTAACCTTCTTTTGAGAGGCTATAGGGGTAATACCCAATGCTTTTCAAATAGAAAAAGGTGTAACATTTGTAGATGCTCCTGAGTCTAGAAGACAATTATGCAGATTCTTTCCAAAGATATGAACAAAAATCAAGAAAGGAGGGGTTTCCATTTTGCCTTGAAACAAAATCAACTGAGTGTTAGCTTGTGCAACTTGACCCCTATCTTTATCTCTCCCTTTGTCTATAGGTGGGACCTGACCTCTAGGTGTCTATGAATTAGAAGACCTAGTAATAACCTCATTGGCAGTTACCCCCTGTGGTACTATATTGGACTGAATGACCCTAAAATTGCATTCCTAATAGCAGGAACTCTTAATAACTCAAAATTAGAAAGACTTAGCTTTACTTTCTTGAATTACTCAGCCACATATTGGCCCAATTGCTCCACATTCAGATCAGCATGGGTTTCCTTGTGGCCACCAGCCTGCCTATCTTTCAAAACTTCAACATTGTATCCCTTTCCCAAGTACTGTGTTGGTACATGAGGATAAGGTGGATTATTAATTGCTTGCGGATCTAGTGGAGTAGTAAAATTGTTAGGAGGGATAGAAGTAGTGAAAGGACCTCCAGCCTATGGGCTCCTATTAGGTCTATTCCTCAAATCATATTTCTTCACTGGTTGCTGAAACATCTGAACTTCTTCAACACTAACTTCCTCCTCATCCATAGGTCCATTATTGTTCTCACATTCCTCTCTAAACAACTAGGAGATCTCATCTTCATTCAACACCTATTCTACCTCATCCTCTTGGTCACTGAATTCTTCTTCTGGTTTATTTTTGTCACCTTTCGGGAATGGTGCATGATTGAGTACCAGCACCAGAGAATCATAGGGATTTAAGGGCACAATTTCTTGACTACTGGAATTGTTCTCAACTTCATACTAAAAAATGGAAGCAACACTCTAGAATTCGACACAATCTAACTCAGAGTGTTGGCTTTTCTTATGGAGTCTACACCAACTAGACAAAGCTGCCTCTACCAAGTATACACCATTTGGAGGCTTCTCCTGAGTAGAAGGCTGATCCAATGGAGTAGGAATGCCTCCATTATTAGGTCTAGTATTCCATGACCTATTCTCCCTAGGTGGTTTTCCTCTATCAAATCCTTGTCCACCTTGTTGATTCTTATCAAAACTCTAACCAAAGCCTTGTCTTCTATCGAAATTATGACCCGAGCCTTATTGCCTATCAAAATTTTGATTTCTGTCAAAATACTATCCTCTTTCAAAGTTTTTTCCTCTATCATAATTTTTGATCTCCCTACCATAGTTAGATTGCATGTTCTTCTGAGCAGCCTAAAGCTAGCTATTTTGATTTCTCAAATAAATCACCTCCATATTCAACTTTTTCACTTGTTCAGATAACTCATCCAACTGCTCCTTATCTAGATTGTTAGGTGGTGCCAAATTCACACTACCAGAAGGGTATCCAAGAATTCCTCCAAAACCAACAACCTGATTCAAAACTTTTGAATTATTCAAATATGTAGGAAAACTAGCTTGTTGCTGATGAAGGGGTTGATTAGCTCTTTGTTGAGGATAGGAGGTCATAGGCTGAGCTTGATTTAGTGGAGGACCTAGATGAGGGACCAAAGGTAATGAGGGTATTGGATTCATTAGGGGAGCATGACTGGATAAATCCTGATTGAGGGCTTGCTTTTCCAGGGTGAGCGGTAGGTCCTGATAGGTGTTGCCTCAAATCCATGTTGATCTTCAAAACTTCTGCTTATGCAGTGAGAAGAGCATTTGGAGGATTAGTCCTTTGCTTAAGGAAGGTGGTTGTAAGGCTATCCAAGGCCTCAAGGTAAACCTCTAGGGAAGTGTTTTCATTTCCAGCATAAGGTGTCTAGAGTTTGGTATATACTCGATGGAACCTCTCATTGAATGATCCTATGGTCTCATTAATCTCTCTTTTCACCCTAATAAATTATAGGTATAGCTCAATAGCATTGATGAGAATCTTAAACTTTTGAAGAAATGCAGTTTCTAATTCAGTCAAATTATGGATGGAAGCAATAGGTAAGTGATTATACCAATAAAAGACCTCTTCCCCAAGGGAATAATGGAAAATCCTGCATGCAACATCCTCATGGTTGATTCCTCTATCCCTCATAAAAGTCTAGAAAATCCTAATATGCTCTTCTTTTGTTCTGTTGGGATCATGAGTATGAAACTTAAAGAAAAAATGCTCAGGGTTCTTGGGCATGACATTGTAATTATTAAATATTAATGGGGATGGATTATTAGCAAGGAAATCCATTGGTGGGGGTGGGGGTGGTAATGGATGATTTATGACTATTGTGGCTATGGAATAGGAATTCCTTCAGAGTCAGATGAGGATGAGGATGACAAAGATGATGGAAGTGGCTGAGCGGATGATGATTATTCCCCTCCTCTGGTCCTTCTTGACCTAGTGGGGGCTTGCAATTCTTGAAATTCCTCTTCTCCTGGAGTAGATCTAGTTCTTCTTCTAAGCCTCTCAGGAGAGATGGCATTTAGGAAATGCTCCAACTTGCTTATTCAGTGCCCTCCTTCTAGCGCCAATCTGTTGATGGTGTTTTCTGCACAACAACAACTCAGACATAATAGTATATCCTATCTCTCTTGAAAGGTAAATCTCTATGTGAAAAGAGATAACCCCAAGGTCTCTAATTTCAAGTCTTGACAATGCGACAATGCAACAAAACAACTCAGTAATAAATGTGAAAATGTTGGCAATCACAAAGGGACCTTACTACAAGCAAATACTGGACTTTGAATTTATCATATCTAAAAAATGAATTGATACTTGGAATCCTCAATTGAACCTAGATAATAAAGAAAATAACAAAAGATGAAAGGTTTCAAAGATAATTCTAAGACTAATTCTAACCCTAAGATTGACGACACCAAAATATCAGATGCTCAAAATGGACCGATATCTCATAAACTACTTTCTGTTGATCTAGATAAATCTACAATTTCACAGAACTAGTGCAATCTTCTAAGGTATTTAAAGATTTTCAAATCATAAACATTCATTCAAAACAATCCTATTGCAATTGGAATGAACAAAACCTCATAATTCAACTAAGCACAATTCTAAGTCCGGGTTAACTTTGCAAAGCAACTAATAATCAGCTAACTGCAAAAAGTATGGACTAGAGATCACTGCAAACATTCCAAACATGAAACCCTAAGCATCACCAAACTATCTAACCATGAACTTAAGAAATTTTAAAGATAGAACAACAAGAACCATGCTAGATGAAACTCAACACAAGAGAGATACCAAATCACAATATCCTCTCTTATATTAGGTCATCCAAAAATGGCAACAATTCCACCCTTTTGTTACAATACTTGCTTGAAGATAAACCCTAGCTCGTTGAAATATGAAATCTCTATTCTATGTCTATATGCCTATCATGTACCACTTATCTATCTATTAAAAATGAGGCAACATGCCCAATTTATAGAGAATCCCCAAGATAGGTCGGCTCAAAATAAAATTTTCACAATAAAAGTGCCACACAAGAGGTCGGCCCAATGCATGTGGATAATGGGAAGCACAAACTTTGATGTAGCCCTATATAGCTACTTCCCATCCTTGTCTTTAGCTCGATCCTCTTCACCATGCATGTATAGCAACACTCTATCCAATTCAACAATATGTGGTATAGGAAAAACCCTAACTCTTCTTTCAAGAGACTTAATTTCATCTCTTGCCTGCCTTATTGTACCATCCCAATTAGACCTATTAGTTAAATACCTGTCAATAACTACAATGTAGGTTGCAGCATCATCTAGCTGATGTTCAATGATTGGACCTTCACTGACTAGAGAGTAGACATCTCTCCACCATTTCCTATGTTGCTCCAGATTGAGATGCTTTGGAGCGAATTTCTTCCTCCCTATCATAATTTCAAAGAAGGAGATACACTTATCATGAATGCCAATCAAAGCATCCTCAATCTACTTCCCTTATTTGTCAATCTTCTTCAAGGCCCTTTGCCTCGTCTGTGAGATCTCAAACCATTCCCAAGGTTCAGAAATCCTTGGGAAAGGAAGAATCCCACTCTTTACCAGCTTATCCTCAGTTAAATCTATGATTTTTCTTTTTGTTCTGTAGCAGGAGATCAGTGTCCTCTTTGTCTTGGGCTAGCACAGTCCTCAACCAGTCCACTGACCTCATGGCACCTCCGGCAGTCAAACGGATATCCTTGATGGTGCCATATCCTTTGGTTTGAACTCCCTGCAACCAACCAACTATGGCATGTGTAGTTCCTTTCATCTTCTCAAGCTCAAACATTTTTTCTTGAGGCAAGAAACCTGCAATAGAGGAAGAAGAGCCAATGGATTGCAAAGGTTTCATAAACTCCTCAAAGTATTTCTTCAGTTTCTCATTCTCTCTCTCTAACTCATGCCTGGTTTGTACCTCCTTCTTCAATTTTCCCATAATTACAACACTGGATCCTTCATACTCCTCAATATCCTGCTCCATAGAAGCATTCCCTAAGTCAATAGTCTGCACATGATAATATTTTGTAGTCACATTATCTCTATCTTTATCTGCAGCAGGGGTAGCAATGTGAACCACTCTCTTTCCTGACCCATCTCTCTCAATCCTAGACACAACCCTAGATTTATTCTTAGTTTTTCCTTTACCAATGCTAGCCATTAGGTCATCCCAACTGGGAGGAGTGTCCTCCACTATTACCAACTTACTCCTTAATTCTCTATCCAGCCAGTTTGGAACAGTAGACCCATTTTGCACTGTATCTTGCTTATCCTGCTCCTTCTGCTCATTAGGTGCATCTTTCTCAACACTTGGCATACTAGGGATCTCCTTAATAGGGTCCTCCTTGTTTAATGACTTCTCCTCTACAATAACCTATGCCGGTGAAGGTATCTTAGCTGGTATCTTCTCCTATTGAGGGGATTTGTTCAATTTCTCTTCTGTAGGTGAATCTGCATAGGCCACCAAGGGAGACTGGATCACCTTGTCAACCTCTGCCTCTGCATTGTAGAGGTCTCCTTCCTAGGATTCCTCTTCACCCAAGTCTTTAGGATCTCCATCCTTCCTTGGTTCTTCTTGTACACTGCTAGTATCTTGAGGAGGGGGAATCCTTTCCTATTCAATGATAGGAGAAGTCACAGGAACATTTTCCTTTGTTGTAACATCCTTTGGGGAAGGAGTCCTTGAACTCATCATATATGCCTGTGTTCTTTCCCCTGAACTTTCTACCTCTACCACAGGTGTCTCAACTTCCTTATAAGTCTTAGGATCCTCCTCCTCTTTTGTGACAGCCTCACAAGTTTTCTTCTCTTTGTCAAGGGAGTAGTAAAATCCACCTCTTCCTTTTCTTCTATATCCTTTTCAGCTTCTCTCCTCAAAACATGCCTGCTCTTTTTGGAAATAGGCTTTCTTTGTTTACCTACTTTTGCTTCCTTCTCATTTTGAACATCCCTAACCTTAATCTTGAAGGGAGAATCTACTTTTTCCTTACCCTTAGGATCCTGTGCATGTGATTCCTCGGAAGAAGAATGAGACTCCAAGTCTCCCATCAAATCATAAGTGCACTAGACACCTTCACTCTCTAACTCCAGCATTTTGTGCTTCGGCAACATTTTGGTATTCTTGATCACTGGAGTCATGATTTCCTCCAACTCTATTTTCTCTTCTTCCAACCAATCAATTTCTCCGACTGGTTTATCTTTCACAACCTCAAAGATATGACCTTGAATCAAATTTCCATCCTCTTCCACTTGGTTAGGGATGGCCTTTATGTTGTATAACCTTACCAAGTCCATTGGTAGCTAGGAGAATTTCTTCTTCCTCACATCAAATTCATCACCAAGGTTAGCCCAATAATCTTCAATGTTGTCCTTGTGGTTGTACTCCCTACTGGCCTTCTTTTGTGCCTCCCTAGCGATATCAAACCTCACTCTCTTAGAATGGAAAGAGAGACCAAAATTACTCATCTCCTCTTTAGAAGCATGAGATGACTGGATGGAAGGGAACACCTCATTTGTTCCAATCTTCAAGGGGAAATCATTCCCAAACCCTGTTTTATGCTTGTCTCCTTTCACAATTATGTCAAAGTCACAAATCTGCCTAGTGACCTCCAATAGTATGATATGGTACCTTGGGTACCTTGGGAGTATGTAGGGATCCCTTTGACTACCATCAATCCTAATGTAGGAGAAATTAGGGAACTCGACGAACCATGCCCCATACCTCCTTATCAACTCCTTGGCCTTGTCAAAAATCCTCACATGCTCTGCACCCTGTAGCAACCTGGTAATGTACATTGGGAAAGCTTCATTTTCTCTTCTATAGATTCCTCCTGCCAAGTGCAGTTGTGGATACACCACATATATTGCATCCTATCCAAATGTACCTCTAGTGCTCAACCCCTTATATGGGTGAAATATTTCCAATGCATACACCAAGTAGGAGTTCATGGTGAAATTCTTGGTTTGCAAGATATTACACATTTTCTCATGGATTACTGCACTTATAGCACCTTCCTAGTGATAATATATAGCTTGATCCACCTGAGCAATGACATTGAACATCCAGCTCTCAAACACCCCTGCACTCCACAACCCTTTAAACCTATTGAGGAGAGTGATGACATTATAGTATTCCCTTTTGAACTTGACCCTAAATAGATGCTTTGGAAATTTTGAGAAATGAGACTTGGGCTTTTCCAACCAAGAATTGATCACCTGCTAGGACTTGACCACATTTTCTTCGTAGTACTTCTTGGTTGTATCTATATCAAAAGCCACCACATGTGACCTGTAAGGCATATCAAAAGTCCTAGCAATGGACACAGGATCAAAGCTGGCGACAATCCTTCCCTGGGGACCAATAATTATTTGTGTTCCTCTATCATAGTTCCTAGCACACTCAAGCACCAAATCATAGCATTGCACTGTGGAGGGGAAACCAGCTACATGTGCCAATCTAGACTCCACAGTTCTTCTAGCCAGCAAAGGGAGACTCTGTGATGTCATTTCAGCTTTGAACTCCTCATAATCCCACATACCCACATTGGTATCAATGATCCCTAACCAAATAGAAGTCATATTGCTCTCAAGAATCTTACTCTTTATATCCATTTTTACCTTTTTTGCATCAGAGATAGCAGAACTTTCTGCACTTGGATCGATTGCCTTTCCCTTGCCATGCCCAGCAAAATCTTGTCCTGATCCGGCTTGCAAAGAAGTAAAGACAACCAAAATGAGATCCAAGAGAAACAACAAGTATCATAAATCCATATCTCAAAGTTCGGGATTTAGCCCCGTTCGCGGAATCCAGAATGGAGAAGAATTCTGGGGAAATCCGGACCAGGCAAAATCCAGCAAAACAAGCATAAACCCCACAATATCATTCCAATCAATCAGTGTAATAAATGAATAACTTGAAACTACTTAGCATAAGTTCATTTGATCATCTAAATGCATTATCAATAAGAAAATTCCTCATGTAATCATTAGATTCTTCATTCCCACAAAAATTCAGAAGACTCCGATAGAGACGAAAATCCCCGAAAACAACAATAGTTTTAATCAATCCGGGAAAATGAAGAAGGCATGAAACATGTGGGTAAATCCCAATGGCACGGACTTCAGTGGAAGTAAGACAAGTTTACCATGGAAGCATGAATACGGTAGAACAACCCACCCACGGACACTGGGAAAATCTAGAGGAAGCGTAATTTCGCAAGGCAAACAAAAGTTTGATTTTCATAGCAAAATATGAAGAACAAAGGAAAGATAGGAAGACTCAGGGAAATTCAACAGGGGCAGAATTCCGCGAAGCAAACAAAACCCAAATGCCTATTCTTTCATTGTCTTCACCCAAATAGACCAAAATGGACTCGGACCACGAGCCTGCATCTCGACAATGATTTAACCTACATCTCCAATGGATCAATCATGAATTTTAAACTCACCTCTCAACAACTTGAGAGGGATTGGCTATGCCCTAGGTCAAGAACCCTAAAACCTCCACCATGGAATCATAGAAAAGCTTAGGAACAACTTGCATGTTAACAAAGATAGGAAGTTTTTGACAAATGCAATCAAGCCCCAAGAACAACAATGAAAGACCAACCCAATAAATATTCAAACAAACACCCGAACGGACCAACAAGACATGAAAACCCGAAATGCCTAGACATGGCACGCATACTCAAGCAAGAACGAAGCAATGAATAACATGAAAGTGTATGAAGCAAAGAAATTCAAAACCAACAGAGGAAGAGAGCATATCTACATACCATGAGAATAAAAAGAACTGAAATCGGTGATGCCAACAAACAACCTTCAAACACGAGCAGAATATGAACAATGCTCACGAAATTCAAATGTAGCACTCGAAATCACTCTGAAATGCATGATCTAGAAACACATCTCAAGCTCTAAAACTCCAAACTCAAATGACAAGTAAATAATCAAACTCAAATGGCCAATCAATTTCCAAAATTTCATATATCATTGCCCCAAAAGTCGTGCAATTTCCATTAATGCGATCGACAAGACAACCAAGACCAAAATCCAGAAATTCGATAGAGCAACGAACTTTGGAAAAATTCGGACACAACGGATTTCCCCATATTTGAGTAGAAAGGAAACCACATCCGGACTCAAAAGGGAAACTAAGAATATCCGACCAGGGTGGATTTTCTCGAAAATAATGAAAAGCCTAAAATGCACGATCTTAAGGTTTTCAGTAAAATTCATAAATGGGCCACTCCAACTGACAGGATGAACATCAAAGCATGTTCCCAAGCAAGAAAAACTCCCCCAAAAAAAGAAAGGCCAAGACACCAAAAAAACAAAAATGAGGGTCCCCACTTTCAGTGGGGCATGCGGGCAAAAACTGCACAACAATACCCTTGATGATTTGTGGATCCTGGTATATACTTTGCATCAAGTTTAAAAATGTAATTGGCAAGTGTATATAATTGTGTAATTTAAATGTGCATTGAAAACCTAAGGTTATAATGACAAACAAACAATGCTCAACATGGAATATGCAAAATAACAAAAATGAAAGAAAGCCATAATAGAATGAAAGAAAATTTGTTAAGACTTCACATACCTAAAAAACTAGACTTTCAAATGGAGGAGTTCAACCCAATTATGTAGCCTTAGCTTCTTCTTTCTTCAAACTCCTCAACAATTTGACTTTTTCAAAATCTTGTTCCCCTCCAAACTTCAATTATATATCAGTTTTCAATGGAATTCAAACTTGAATTGATATTATATGTCTTTGAATGTGAAAACTCTGCCATTTCATGCAAAGGTGGTAGAAATATCATGGAAAAAGTGGTGGAATGTGAAAAACATGCTTGCACACTTCACAACATCATCAAAAAGCTACTTTTTGTCGGAGCATGCACAAAACTACGAGAATATGCAGAATGTGGGCCTTTAGATCATGGTTATATTGAATTATTTTACCGTTTTTAGTGGAAGACAAAACGCTCTCACATTATAACGCAAGCGCATTATTTCTTGTCATATCTGTACTTCTTCAAAACACGCTCTCGTTATATGAAAAATGGTTTTTTTAATAGATTTATTTTCTCCCTCTTTGTTTATACCATCTATCCTAATTCTATATCTCTCTAGTATATCCTTATAGTAGAGGAGATATAGGTGAGTTTGTGTGTGTGTGAGAGAGAGAGAGGTAGAGGGAGAGGAGAGATATATAGTAGAGAGGGAGGCAAGGTTGAGGGTTTAAGGGTTTAAGGGGTCAATGTTAAGGGTAGAGGGTGTATGGTTGAGAGAAAGAGAGTGGGAGAGAGAGAGAGAGAGAGACTGGGAGAGGGAGAGAGGGGTAGATTGGGAGAGGGGGAGAGGGGGAGAGTGGGAGAGTGGGAGAAAGAGAGAGAAAGATATAGTGGGAGAGATGGAGATAGAGAGGGAGGGGGAGAGGGGGAGAGGGGGAGAAAGAGAGAGTGGGAGAGAGTGGGAGTGGGAGAAAGAGAGAGTGGGAGAGAGTTGGAGAGTGGGAGAGGGAGGGAGTGGGAGGGAGGGAGAGTGGGAGAGAGATGGAGGGTAGAGGGTTAAGAGTTAAGGGTTTAAGGGTTAAGGTTTTAAAGGATTAACGATTAAGGTTTTAAGGGTTAAGGGTTTAAAGGCTTAAGGGTTAAGGATAGAGTGGAGAGAGAGAGGGAGTGGGAGTAAGGTAGAGGGTAGAGGGTTTAAAGGGTTAAGGGTTAAGGATAGAGGGGAGAGAGAGACAAAGTGGGAGAGAGATAGAGGGTAGAGGGTTAAGAGTTAAGGGTTTAAGGGTTAAGTGTTTAAAGGGTTAAGGGTTAAGGGTTTAAAGGGTTAAGGGTTAAGGATAAAGGGGAGAGATAGGGACTAGGAGAGAGATAGAGGGTAGAGGGTTAAGAGTTAAGGGTTTAAGGGTTAAGGGTTTAAAGGGTTAAGGGTTTAAGGGTTAAGTGTTTAAAGGGATAAGGGTTAAGGATAGAGGGGAGAGAGATAAAAGTGAGAGAGAGTGGGAGAGAGAGGGAGAGGGAAAAAGAGGGAGAGAGAGTGATAGAGGGATGGCGAGGGAGAG
Organism: Sequoiadendron giganteum; assembly: GCA_007115665.2. NCBI lineage: Eukaryota > Viridiplantae > Streptophyta > Pinopsida > Cupressales > Cupressaceae > Sequoiadendron > Sequoiadendron giganteum. Next base: position 459,915,280 of record CM021104.1, on the reverse strand, counting down.
TGGGAGAAAGAGAGAGTGGAAGTGATTGAACAATGAGAGAGAGACCTAAGAGAGGGAGAGGGGGTAGGAGGGAGTGATTAAACCCTAATCCCTCAACCCCTATACCCTCTTAATCCCTCAACCCTCAACCCTCAACCCTCAACCCTCAACCCTTAAATCCTAATCCCTCCACCTATAACCTCTTAATCCCTCAACCCTCAACCCTTAAACCCTAATCCCTCAACCCCTATACACTCTTAATCCCTCAACCCTCAACCCTTAAACCCTAATCTCTCAACCCCTATACCCTCTTAATATCTTAACCCTCAACCCTTAAACCCTAATCCCTCAACCCCTATACCCTCTTAATCCCTCAACCCTAATCCTTAAACCAATATACCCTTTTAATCCATCAACCCTCAACCCTCAACCCTTAAACCCTAATCCCTCAACCCCTATACCCTCTTAATCCCTCAACCCTCCCTAATCCCTCAACCCTCAACCCTCAACCATAATCCCTCAACCCCTATACCCTCTTAATCCCTCAACCCTCAGCCCTCAACCCTTAAACCCTAATCCCTCAACCCCTATACCCTCTTAATCCCTCAACCCTTAAATATTAAACCCCAATCTATCAACCCCCATACCCTCTTAATCCCTCAACCCTAAACCCTTAAACCCTAATCCTCAACCCCTATACCCCT